>PVKY010001679.1:0-30158 GCA_004027775.1 Bradypus variegatus | reverse complement strand
CCTTCCAGACGCCCAGAGCCACGCACAACCCTGAAGACGATGGGTGCTTCAGGGGGCATGCATTTAAGATCTCATTAAAACATTACTGCTGTGACAACAGGGAGGAACCTGGAAGACACTATGTGAGTGAAATAACCCAGCCACTGAAGGACAAATATTGTGTGATCTCACTGAGATAATCAGAATAAGCAAACTCACAAGAGTAAGAAACTACAATACAGGCAGGCTACCAGGGCCCAGGGTGGGGGTAGGGAATGGGGAGTCAATTGCTTAATTAGTACAGAGTTTCTGTTTGGGGTAATGGTAGCCACAGCATTGTAAATGAAATTAACTTCACTGAAATTATACATTAGAATGTGGTTAAAAGGGGGAAATTTTAGGTTATATATGTCACTAGAATAAAAATTTTTTAAAAAACCATAGAACTATACAACACAGTCACCAGTAATGTAAACTAAGGACTTTAAGTTAACAGTATGATTGGAGTCATGTTTCATCGGTTGCAACAAAGATACCACATCAATGCAGTGTTAATAGGAAAAGGGGGGAAAGTATACGGGAACTCTATTTCCTACACGATTTTTATGTTACCTTACAACTTCTTCAATAAAAAAAAAAAAAAAAAAAAAACAACCATACTCGACCACAACATACGAGTTGTGCCTAGAAAGCAGTAATTATAGTCCAATATAAACAAACTGAGTTGGTAGAAAGACTTCAGTACTATGATGCTACTACAATGAGGATGCTAATATAAAATGTGCTAACAGGTTGTAGTAATGCATACAGAAAGTTTCAAACTTGTCTTTACCAAATATGAACCATATACAAATGACAGTTATAAAACATATGTAAGATATAAAGAGAAATAATAAATGAACATACATGAACACACAACTCAGTGTAGGAGAAAGAGGATGACCGTTACCTTGGAAATCTCCAATGTCACCCCTCACTCCCCTCCAGAGGTCACCATCATCCTGAATTTTGTAACCATTGTTCACTTTCTCTTCATTATGGTTGTACCACAGATGTTTGTATCCCTAGACAATATATTGTTTGGTTTTCCATGCTTTGGGCTTTATATAAATGGAATAATCATACTGTATGTATTCTTCTGTGTCTTTCTTTCACTCAAGATTACATTTCTGAGATTTATCCATTTGTTGTGTTCATGCTGATGTTTTCAATTTAACCTAAACTTCACTAAGCTCTTCATATATTGGTCTAATACAAGACCAACTCAATTTTATCATTTGAGTCATCAGCTTTCTCTTCACTTTTATATACAACACTGTATGACTATGCCACAACTCATCTATGTATGTACTGATGGCTATTCGGGTTAGTGTCATCTTTTTTTTGCTATATAAATAGTGCTGCTATGAATGTCACTGAATATTTCTGCTGGTACACTTGTGCAAAAGTTTCCCCAGGGAATACACCTGGTAAGGGAATTTCTGTACCAAAGGTATTTGAATGTTCAGTTTTGAGAGATAATGCCAAATTGTGTTCCAAAGTAGATTTAGTGATTTACATTCCTATCAGCACTGAATAAATGTTCCAGTTGTTCCAAATCCAATATTTGATATCATCTGACTTCAATTCTTGCCAATCTGGAAAGTATAAAATGGTATAAAGGTATAAAAGTTCCTTGAGGTTTTAATTTGCATTCGTTCTTGAATTTTTAATGTTGTTTACCACATTGGCAAGTGCTATTCAGTGAACTTTATTCCAGCTATTCACTTGAACTTCAGCCATCATCCATGCAACTACTTACAGATTGTTGTTACCCTAACTAATCCTCAAACCTCTGCAAATTCTTTGGTTAAAAGTCAACTGCACAAGGTTTTTTGTTGTTGTTTGTTTGTTTGTTTGTTTGTTTTCTCCCAAGATGGAGGAATAGGGAGTCCTAGGATTCAGTTTGTCCTCCACAGCAGCTAGTAAATAGCCAGGTACTGTCTGAAAAACTGTTTGTGGGTCTCTGGAGACCAGAAGAACACCATAACCATGCAGGGAAGAGCAGAAGGAAGAGACTGACACATTGTGGTGAAGAGCTGTGAGTAGATTTCTCCACACTGCAGAGGCTGGTGCCCACCCCCACTGGCATGGCAGCTGCCTGGGGAGCCACTGCCTCGCTGGAAATAGAAGCCCTCTTTCCCGGGAACAGGGATGTGGGGGGGGGGAATCAGCCAGGCACTGATTGCAGCTTCTGATTAGTGAATTTGGTCTGCTGCGTAGCAGCACCAAGCACAGCTACATTTACGACTCACCCAGGACAGAAAGCACCCAGCAGACTGTTTCAACCCTGCTCGCAGCAGGGGAGGAAGCAGGGTGGATAGAGAGACACAGTAATTTCTCAGGGTGGTGGAGATCAGTTTGCTGAAGGACAGCTCTTCTACAAGAAAAAGGGAGACAAGGCCGGGTGCCAAATCCAGCTTTTGATTAGTGAAGTTGCGATGCAGGACTCCAGCTCCAAAAATAGCCAGTTTTAACCAGCCCAAGACAGAAAGCAGCAGGCAGTCTCCGTTCCGTACCTGCCCCTGGCAGGAGAGAAAGCAGGGCTGACTGAGAGACACAGTGACTTCTCAGAGTGATGGAGATCAGTTTGCTGAGGGGTGGCTCTTCCCCAAGAAAAGGTGGGGGGAGGGGGGGCAGCAAGTCCAGCACAGTTTGCAGCTGCTGTTTAGATAATTCAGATCCCAGGGCCTGGGATCTGAGCATGGTTTCAACCCACACCAGCCCAAAGCAGCTGGCAGCCTCTGACTCAACCACACATCCAGAAGAGATGGAGTCAAGTGAGACTTAAAGACATGGTACCACCTTAGGACTGTGGGGAACAGTTGGCTGAAGAGCGCCGTCTGCTGGGCAGGACAGGAAAGCCCAGAATCAGAAGCTATCCTAGAGAGGACTGGTGTCCTTCTGGGTCTACCCCCCAGGGCACTTTGGAACTGATCTATGTCCCCTTCATGGGACCTGGATCTGTTTTAATTGGGAAAAATTGACTTGGGTAGGTCCTCTCTGGGGGAACCCTCCTCCTAGAATTAGCACTCCAGTAAAAATAGCTAGAGATAATGAATGGAGTGCTAAAAATATATAGAGGCATTCTCTCTAGCTAAGCCAATTTGGCAGATGAAATCACTGCCCTCCCCCCTAAGTGGGAGCTGACACCCAGGGGTGTAAATACCTATGGCAATGTGGAATATGACTCCCAGGGAGGAATCTGGATGCAGCATCGTGGGATGGAGAACATCTTCTTGACCAAAAGG
Source organism: Bradypus variegatus (assembly GCA_004027775.1). NCBI lineage: Eukaryota > Metazoa > Chordata > Mammalia > Pilosa > Bradypodidae > Bradypus > Bradypus variegatus. Next base: position 26,889 of record PVKY010001679.1, on the reverse strand, counting down.
GGGATGTGAAATGAAAGGAAATAAGTTTCAGTGGCTGAGAGATTCCAAAAGGAGCTGAGAGTTCACTCTGGTGGGCACTCTTATGCACAATATAGATAACCCTTTTTAGGTTTTAATGAATTGGAATAGCTAGCAGTAAATACCTGAAACTATCAAACTACAACCCAGAACCCTTGAATCTTGAAGATGATGGTATAAAAATGTAGCTTATGAGGGGTGACAATGTGACTGGGAAAGCCATATGGACCACAGTCCCCTTTGTCCAGTGTGTGGATGGATGAGTAGAAAAATGAGTACCAAAAAAAAAAAAGCATCCAGTGATCTTTTTTACTTTAACTGTTCTTTTTCACTTTAATTTTACTTTTGTGTGTGTGGCAATGAAAATGTTCAAAAATTAAATTTGGTGTTGGACACACAACTATATTGTAGCACTGTGAACAATTGGTTGTATGCTTTGTATGACTGTATGGTATGTGAATATATCTCAATAAAACTGGATTATTAATAAAAGTTAAACAAATAAATAAATAAAAGCAAAAAAACATATAAAGGCAAATAAAAAGCAAACAGAACGGATCAGTATTTCTGAGGAGGAAGAGGGAAAAGGAGCTTTTACCTCGGGGTGAAACAATTGCAATCTCAAAAATCATACTATATATTCAGAGCAAGAATCAGATGATTACAAGCTGAAAAAATTCTGATCAGTTAAAAATGAGCTATTCTAAAGGTCTAGAATTAGTTGAACCAAGTGTCAAAGAAGAGCTGTACCACAAAACCAATCAACAAGAAAACCCTAGGCAAGAGAGAGAAACTGACCTCCAGAATTAACTCATCAAAAAAATCAGATGCTTAGACACCAATTACAAGTCATACTAAGAAACAGGAGGATATGGCCCAATCAAAAGAACAAACTAAAACTTCAGATGAGATACAGGAGTTAAACAACTAATTATTGATATTCAAATAAATCTCTTAAATCAATTCAAAGAGATGAAGGAAAATGTGACAACACAGATAAAAGATATAAAGAAGACACTGGGTGAGCATAAAGAAGAATTCAAAAGCATGCAAAAAATAACAGAACTTATGGAATGAAAGTCACAATAGAAGAGATAAAAAATGCAGTGGAGGCATACAACAGCATATTTGAAGAGGCAGAAGAAAGGATCAGTGAACTACAAGATAGGACACCCAAAATCTTACACACAGAAGAACAGATAGAAGAATGGAAAAAATAGAGCAAGGTCTCAGAGGATTCAATGCCAGCATGAAGTGCACAAATATATGTGTCATGGGTGTCCCAGAAGGAGAAGAGAGGGGAAAAGTGGCAGAAAGAATATTTAAGGAAACAATGGTCAAAAATTTCCCAACTCATATGAAAGACATCAATATAAAGGTCCAAGAAATGCAACGTACTCCAAACAGAATAAATCCAAATGGACATACTCTGAGACATTTACTAATCAAAATGTCAAATGCCAAAGACAAACAGAGAATTCTGAAAGCAGCAAAAGTGATTCATTACACACAAGGGAAGTTGGATAAGGCTAAGTGATGATTTCTCACCAGAAACTGTACAGGCAAGAAGGTATGATATACTTAAGATACTGAAAGAGAAAAACTGCCAGCCAATAAGTCTTTATCTGGCAAAACTGTCCTTCAAAGATGAAGGAGCTCAGGGACTGCTTTGGCTGCCACCACTGCCTGTGAATGATCTGGGTGGCAGCAGGCAGCCCTGGCTGGAAGCCCAGAGTCTCTTTGGTGGCCACCAAGAGGAGAGATAGTCACTGGTCCTGTGTCATCCCCTTCTTCGCAACCCAGGAGAGGGAGCCACCGTTGATGTCAGAAATACGCTTTGGGGAAATGGTGTCTAAATCTTGGCTAAATTTTTTATCATATTTTTTTATTGTGGAATGTAACATATGTACAGAGAAGTGATAACTTTCAAGTGAAATTTAACCAGTAGTTAGAGAGCAAATTTCAAAGAATGTTATGGGTTACAGTTCCACAGTTCCTTTTTGTGGAATGACATATATGCAAAAAGGTAATATCTTCCAAAGTACGATTTAACAAGTAGTTATATAGGAAATTTCCAAAAATATTAAGAGTTACAGTTCCATAGTTTGTTATCTCCTTATTGTGAAATACAACATACATACAAAAAGGTGATAACTTTCAAGTTACAATTTAACAAGTAGCTATAGAACAAATTTCAAAGGATGTTATGGGTTGCAGTTCCACCATTTCAGTTCTTTCCTTCTAGTTATTCTAATACCCTAGCAACTAAGAAGAAAATTATATAGAGATTCACTATTCATAATCCTTCGTTAAATTCCATCTTGTCTGTTGCTACCCCTTCCTCTAGTTTAATCATTTTCTTGATCCTCAAGGATGTCTAGGCAGTGACCACCCTAACCTGTTCATGTTGAAAAGGGGTGTTAACATTATAAGAAAAGGGGACATATCTGGTTATGTTCCTGAAGAAGCTATTGCCTTTGGGTTTGGGGACTTAGCTGGCATAGTTCTCTGGAGGATTTAAGTTTCTGAAAAATAAACTTAGTGAGTGCAACTATTATAGAGTCTCAGATAGGGATCCAGGTATTCTCTAGGGTTTTGGGGACTACTGTTGATTTGTGCTTACCATACTGTGGCCAGTTGGCATATCTAGCTGAAGCTTGCAAAGGAATAACCTCCAGGACAACCTCTTGACTATTTGAATTCTCTTAGCCACTGAAACCTTATTTTGTTGCTTTTCTTTTCCCCCTTTTGGTCAAAAAGGCATTCTCAACCACTTGATGCCAGGTTCAGGCTCATTCCCAGAGTCCATGTCCCACATCACCAGGGAGACTCATTCATCTGGCGGGGGGTCCTATCCCTTGTCGGGGGTAGAGTGATGAATTTATTTGCAGAGTTAGGCTTGAAAGAGAAAGTCTACTTATGAGCAACAAAAGAGGTTCTCTGGAGGTGACTCCTAGGCATAATCATAGGTGGGCTTAGTCTTCCCTTTACAACCATAGGTTTCATCAGAGAAGTCTCAAGACTGACGGCTTGACTTATAAAGTAGGGGTTCCTAAATTCACATACCATATGTTATATCCACGATAATCCATCCATATCTCACATTGTCATCACTTAGTTGTACAATCCTCATCACTCTCCATTTCAGACAATTCTCATGACCCAAAACACCTCATAGCTCTTTTCAGCCCTTAATTATCTGTCCCTAGTAATTGTGTGGTACTAGTATGGTATTCCTATTAATTATAGTCCCTAATAGGCGATAGGTAGATTTCCCCCCTATAACATTCTGTTGTCAACTCTCTGTTCTAGTGTAATACCTTAAAGGTATATCATGCAAGCACCTATCTATATTTGTAGTGCTGATCTGTGGGATACATACCTTTAAACAACCCCTTTCAATCCTATTCACCTTCAATATAGCTCTGATACTTATAATCCCATTAACAAACATCACCCATATCATTCCCATACTTCTGAATTTACCATCATTAACATCTCTGAACATATTAGATTATCATTCCCCTTTCATTAGCTTCTGTCTATCACTAGGTCCCCAATATTCTACATTACAAGACATTGAAAATCTTGGCTAAATTTTTTAATCTTCCTCTGTGGATCAGTATTCAGATTCTTCTTATGTTTTTAGCTATTTAGTATTTTGTTAGAAGAACAAAGTGATACCTAGCCTAATATTCTTCATAATAATCCTCATTCCAGACATTCAGATGATAATGGACAGAATCATCTAGAAGGACAGATGAACTTCAGTGCAGATGCCAGCCAGCTTAAAGATAAGGACACAGATATCGCTGAAAAATTATATCAGAAGGTCAGTGTTCTTTGCTAGGTTATGAAAGGACCTCAAAATCTAGAGAAAAGGCCAAATACATCAAAGCTACATAGGCCCAACATCATAATAAAGTTTTTTTTATGACTTCAGAAGAAAATAGAGACTTCTCTATTGTGGGATTAAAATCCAAAGACAGCAGAGACCAACTAAAGATTTTCATTCTGACCATTATTCAGAAATGCTGATTCGTTTATGAAAGCAGACGATACACGTCATACTAGACAATCTGAGATGGATTCTTTCAAAATACACCCCTGAAAAACCTATTTACTTTGGGAGAAGATTTAAGCCCTATGTAAATCAGGACTACATGAGTGGAGGAGTGGGATATGTATTGAGCAAGGAAGCTTTGAAGAGATTTGTCGATGCATTTAAAATGGTCAAATGTACACATAGTTCCTCCATCAGAGACTTAGCACTGGGGAGATGCATGGAAATTATGAACATAGAAGCGGGAGATTCCAGATAAACCACTGGAGAAGAAATTTTTCATACCTTTGTGCTAGAACACCACTTAATCAAAGGTTATCTATCCAGAACCTTTTGATACTGGAATTATAACTATTATCCTCCTGTAGAGGGTCCTGGATGCTGTGCTGATGTTGCAATTTCTTTTTATTATATTCACTCTCTAACTATGTATGAGTTAGAAAAGCTTGTTTATATCTTTGCCCATATGGTTATTTATACAGATATCAACCTGCCCTACCTGAGAATATACTAAAAGACATAAGTGAAACACAAAAAAATGATGATCCAAAAGTAATAAACAGAAGTAAAATGTCTGACATTGAACTGAAGGAGGACTTCTGCATTTCTATCCAAATTGATTTACAGATTCAGTGCAATCCAAATCTAAATTCCAATGGTCTACTTTGCAGAAATGGAAAAACCAATTATTGAATTTATTTGGAAGGGCAAGGGGCCCCAAATAGTCAAAAACATCTTGAGAAAGAAAAACCAAGTTGGAGGACTCACACTTCCTGACTTCAAAGGATTATACAAAGCTACAGTGGGCAAAACAGCATGGTACTGGCATACGGACAGATAAAGTGACCAATGGAACCAAAATGAAAGTTCAAAAATAGACCCTCAGATCTATGGTCAACTGAGTTTTGACAAGTTGTCCAAATCTACTCAAATGGGACAGAACAGTCTTTTCAACAAATAGTGCTGGAAGAAATGGATATCCATACCTAAAAGAATGAAAGAGAACCCATATCTCACATCTTATACAAAAATCAACTCAAAATGGATCAAAGACCTAAATATTAGAGTTAGAACCATAAAACTCATAGAAGAAAATGTAGGGAAACATTTTAAAGACCTTGTGGAAGGCGATAGTTTCTTAGATCTTACACACAAAGCACAAGCAATGAAAGAAGAAATAGATCTCTCCTCAAAATTGAATAACTTTGTGCTTCAAAGGACTTTTTGAGGAAAGTGAAAAGGCAGCATACTCAATGGGAGAAAATATTTAGAAACCACATATCTGAGAAGGGTTTAATATCCAGAATATATAAAGAAATCCTACAACTCAGCAATAAAAACACAAACAACCCAGTTTAAGAATGGGCAAAGACTTGAATAGATACTTTTCCAAAGAGGAAGTACAAATGGCTAAAAAGCACATGAAAAGATGCTCAACCTCACTAGCTATTAGGGAAATGCAAATCAAAACCACAGTGAGATATCATTTTACCTATACTAGAACAGCCATTATATAGTAAAAAACAAACAAACAAACACAGAAAACTACTAGTGCTGGAGAGGATGTGGCTGAGGATTCTACATTCACTGCTGGTGGGAATGATGCAGCCACTTTGGAAGGCAGTTTGGCAGTTCCTCAGGAGGCTAAGTATAGAACTACCATATGATCCTGCAATCCCATTACTAGGTATATATGCAGAAGAGCTAAAAGCGGGGACGTGAACAGATATTTGCACACCAATATTCATGGCGGCATTGCTCACAATTGCCAAAAGATGGAAACAACCCAAGTGTCCATCAACTGACAGATAAACAACATGTGGTATATACATGTGATGGAATATTATTCAGCTGTAAGAAGTAATGAAGTCCTGATGTATACAACAACATGGAAGCAACTTGAGGACAATATGTTGAGTGAAATAACTAGATATAAAAGATACAATATAAAAGATATATAACTTTATATTATATATAATATAAAAGATATAATATAAAAGATATATAACTAGATATAAAAGGACAAATTTTGTATGGTTTCAATTATATGAAATAATTATAATGAGCAAATTCTGGGAGTTAAAATCTAGAGTATAGGTTACCAGGATATAGAAAAGGGTAGAAAACAGGCAGATGATGCTTATGGTGCACAGAATTTTAAATAAGCTTGATTTTAAATGTTTGGAAATGGATAGAGGTGACGGTAGCACAATACTGTAAGCGTTAACAGTGCTGAGTGTGAGTATGGTCAAAAGGGAAAGTCTAGGAAAAGTCTAGGGTCGTGTATATCACTATAAGGAAAGCTAGAGGATAAATATGGGGCTATATAACAGCAAAAACTGTTGTGGATGATGGCTGTGGTTATTGTACAAATATAAGAAAGATCTTATATGAACTAGAACAAATATACACCACTATTACAAGGGTTAATCGTGGGGTGGTATATGGGAAAACTACAATAATATAAATTATGGACTATAGTTAACAGTAACATTGTAATATTCTTTCATCAATTGTACCAAAGGTACTATATCAAAGCTATGCATCAATAATAGGGGGGTTTAAGGAGTATGGAATTTTTTTTTGAGTAATGAAAATGTTCTTAAATTGATTGTGGTAGTGAATGCACAGCTCTGTGATTTTACTGAGAGCCACTGATTTGTACTTTGGATGGATTGTATGATGTGTGAATAAAACTGTTAAAAAAAAAAGCTAACCACATTATGAGTGTAATTAACACCACTGAATTGTATACTTGAAAAGGGTTAAAATGGGAAATTTTATGTTGTATATGTGTTACCAGAATACAAATTAAAAAAAAAACCTGTAGAACTGTACAACACAAAGAAGGAATCCTAATGTAAACTATAGACTACAGTTAGTAATATAATTATAATAACATTGGTTCATCAATTGTTAACAAAAGTACTACATTAATGCAAAATGTTAATAATAGGAAAACCTGTGGGGGAGGGTACAGGGAGAGTATATGGGAACTTGACTTTCTGCATGATTTTTCCATAAACATACAACTGCTATAATAATAATAACAATAATTAATAATAATAATAAAGTTAACAGCAAAGAAAATTAAGATTTGTAATGATAAATTAGCTTAATGCTTATGTTCCAAAGTGGTATAAAGTACAGCCAGCCAAACAGTGAATGAAGAAAATAATTTTTGTAGGCATTGTACTCCTTGTGTGTTTATATGGCTATATTATTTGAAGGTGTTTAGTGGAATTAAGGGGGAAAAGGGAGTCACATACATCTAGTTTATATACCATCTTTGCTGTCTTACAAGGTATACAAGCAAAAAAGAGTGGATCATTGGGAGTTGAATGAATATTGCTCCTTGTACAGACCCCAGCATACGGGGTCTTTTAAATAAAATCTCGATTAGAATTTGCAAAATCAGAGATTTACAATTGTGTTAATAAAGCAATTACTTCCCTTAGATGATTAGATATGTTATTCTGCATTGTCAACATTGTGTTGTTAATATACTGAAGTTGGGATTAAAACGTTAAATTTAGTGTGTCCATATTCTGATTGGACTATACCCAAGAAACATTCCAGTTTAAGTTCAAGTTCCAAGTATAAAGCCAGCTGCAAATGGTCAAGAAATCAGGTAACTGTACTGATGGTTGCAGTCTGTTCATGGAGACAGAGCTGAAGGAATGTAACCTGCAAGCACTTAGATGAGCTACCAATGTCTGGGAATGGAGAGGAACTGTGACAGAACAAACACAGTTGCACTTTGAGATTCCTTGTATCAAAGCTAACACAGAACATAGATCAAGATGATTTCTACTTATGTATTGTTGGACTATAAACTGTTACAACATTTTTGAAAAGCAATTTAGCACAGTCATTGAGAACTTTAAAATACTAAGTTTTGACCATGTAATTCCATCTCTAGGAATTTACCCAATCAGTAGGGTTATTGTAGACGCAAGTAAATGCATTCAAGGTGTCTCAAAAAATGTTAAGAGACTACACAGCCCCAGGAGCCAAGGAAAACCTAAACATCCCAGACTCAGGAAGAGCAAAGACTTGGCAGTAGCTGTGGGTTTGGGCAGCCCTGGGAACACAACAGCAGGGGTTTCTCAATGTGCTACCTCTACTCACGTGGCTTGGATACCCTTCTCTCTGCTCCAGCTTTCCTTTACCACTTTATTCAGTTTCTACTGCCTGGTAACTTGTTTGCACATGGCCTATCAGGTCAGCCCAATCATTTTTCAGTAACTCTTCCAGGGGTCTCTTCCCACATCTTACTTGACTCTCTCAGTGTTTCCTTGTTTGAACTCTTGAGAGAGGGAAACTGATTGGCGAGGTCACCTTTCCAAACCAGGCAAGGAACAGGTCTTTGGCCAGTCTATGGATTGGCTGCCCTTGGATCAGGTGTCCTCTGTGGTTCAACCAGCTGTGGCTATGAGGGGTAGGCCAGTGCAGAGATTGGTGGCGGGGAGCAGTCAATTTTCCTTATAAAGGACTTTGGACAGGCAGACATTGGAACAGACATCTTCAGAAAAAGAACTTAAGAAAAAGATTCAGAGAAGGGTTCCAAGGGGTGCATAAAAGTGTCCTTTATAGAACTTTTGCTGTATGTTGAAAAAAACATAATGTCCATCAACAAAACAGCATGATAAACTATGGGCTGCCTGTAGGGGTGGAACAATGAGCAGCTAATGCAATGACTTTGAAGAATACTGAAGAACACTGAGAAGTGCTCACAAAATAAGTGAAAAAAAGGAGGATATATCCTATATACAGTGTGATCAGAATTTTGTAAAAACAAAAACAACCCCCCAAACTACGTTTGTTTACTTTTTTAATCTGTAAGGGCAAGTTAACAGGTTTAGTGGTTGATAACTGGTGGTTTAAATTTTCTTCTTCATTCGAGCATACAGCTTTAGGATGTTTCATAATGAACAGATACTATTTTTATAACGGGGAAACTACCAACTATTATTTGTTAAGTCCACAGTCCTTAATTTTGGGCCCTCGGGTCCCGGTCAGCTCCCCTTGGCCCCCTCCCCATAAAAACCCGCGTCCCCACCTCCCCGTGGTCAAGGGGCGCACCAGGCTGCTTCACTTCTTCTGGACCCCCAGCCTCCTCCTCTACTTCCGAGCTGCCCTTCCCGTCCAAAAATGAGGCTGAGCTGCTCTCGCTTTTCATTCTGAACTGTCCAAGATTTTGACAACATATCTAACCAAAAAATAATAAAAGTTTACTCTGAAAGCCGCCAAAGAAGCTCTCGCCCGGGTTCCTCCGGGCACCAGCTACTCTCCCCGCGTCCAGACGGTCCGCGGCGCCGGGGCGATCTTGCCCACGTCCCTTCTGGGGTGCTCCGGGAGATCGAGGCCCCAGAACCGCGTGCGGCCTCTCCGCAGGGTTCCCCTCCTGCAGCTTCCCAGAGGGAACCGGCCGCCGGCCTCAGCTCGCGCGGGTCTCCCAAGCTCTCCCTGCGTCTGGGCGCCCTGCCCTCCTTCCGGCTTCCGGTCGTCCGGGCCATGGCTCCGCTGCGTTTCTCCGCGAATCTGTCGTGGTTGTTCCCCGAACTCTCCGGCCTCCCCGCACGGCTCCGGGCCGCGGGCAGCTCGGGTTTCGAGGCCGCCGAGGTCGCCTGGCCATACGCAGAGCCGCCGGAGGCGCTGGCGTGCTCGGCGCGGGACGCAGGACTGCGGCTGGTGCTGATCAACACGCCCCCGGGTGTGTTGCTGGGCCCGGGCGGGTCTGACCGTAGATTAGGACGGGGCGCCCGAGCGAGGGGCTGAGGCTCGTTCTCTCCGCAGGAGACCAAGGGAAAGGGGAAATGGGGCTGGGCGCCGTTCCTGGGAGGCAGGCGGCTTTCCGAGAGGGGCTGGAGCAGGCTGTGCTGTACGCCAAGGCTCTGGGCTGTCCCAGGTATCCTCCCCTTTCCTCTTCCTTCTACGCCCGATTTTGCCCTGTCTCTTCCCGACTCTGACCCACCATCCAGGTCTGAGCCGCTCAGCTGACTGAGCACACTGGCCCTGCCCACCCTATTCAATCCTTGTCCTTTTTAAATTGCCGGTTGCATTTGCTTTATCTGTTGTGTCTCATTCTCTGCTCATTCCGTGCTGGAATCCCATGCTGGGAGTTCAGCTTATCAAGGAGATAGCGAAGTAAATATACTGAGTGATTCATTCTAGGATGGGGTCAGTTCAAGAGGCCGTGGGAGCAGAGTTGGCACCTAACCCTCCCCACCCCCCCCCGCCCCGGGCCCAGAGACAGCTTCTTACGGGTAGCGATGGTTGAACTGGATCTTGAAGGAGTTAACTTGGTGGGCAGGAGATGAAGAGCGGTTGGCCAGAGCCAAAAGGGGCATTGGTATATTCAGCAGACTTCAAGTGTGCTCAGCAGAGTTCATGAGGCTAGAGATGTAGCCTGTTGGGGCTGCGGTGGGGGTGGGGGTAGCAGGAATGTCTGAAGTTGGGATGTGATCAGGGAAGAAATGGAAGGCTCAGGCTGATCAAATAAAGGTCAAATCTGCTCAGAAGGAACTGGATAGTCATTATAGTGAGTTGTGAGGGCAAAACACAGAAGGGAAGAGGCAGAGAAAGATGTAAGGAGAGGAAGTAGAGACGGGCAACATGGAATGCTTGAGAAGGGTAAGGGTCAAAGTAAATTTTTAAAGTTGAAAGTTAAGCATGCCTGTAGGCTGAGAAGGGGCCAAGGGAAAGGGAGAGGTTGCAAGTACAGGAAGAGTTAAGCAATGGACTGACAGGAGGGACGGGATTCAGAGCCCAGAACAGGTTAACCCTAAGAAGGTATCTGGGCTTTGGCTGACACAGGAGTGTCTGAGGGCCCTGGGGTGCCCGAGCATCATAGTCCAGAAGGTGTGGACTGGAGACCTGGCATAGTCAGAGGGCATCCTGAAGGTGCACATAGGGAACAAAGGGTGTGAAGGCCTCTGCTTCTGGGATGGACTTACCAGGCTCCTCCAGCTCCTTCTTCTCCATAGCATTCACCTGATGGCTGGCCGTGTACCCCAGGGGGCTGACCGAGCAGTGGTCAAGAGCGAGATGGAGATTGTTTTTCTGGAGAACCTGAGGCATGCAGCTGGGGTTTTGGCTCAGGTGAGACAGGTGAAAACACATATAGACACAATGTGTGCCTGGGTATGTTGAGTGGAGTGCACAGTGGGGAGAACAAGTGAGGCACAAGGCTGGTGGGCATTGGCCCAGGTCAGAGGGACAAGTGAGGGTCCTGCCCAGTGACTGATGGGGGACAAATGTGAGGAGGAGCTTCATTCACAGCATATATCTTTGTGCTAGGAGAACCTCGTGGGACTGCTGGAGCCCATAAACACCCGCATCACTGACCCCCAGTACTTCCTGGATACCCCCCAGCAGGGTAGGATCCCCCAGCCCTGTGCCTCCTCCTGTCCCCTTTGATTCCTGGGTTCTCCTTGAGGCTCATGGTCTCCTCCCCCACCTTTTCTTCCAGCGGCAGCCATCTTAGAGAAGGTTGGAAGACCCAACCTCCAGTTACAAATGGTAAGTGGAAGAAAGGGAGTGCTTTTCAGAGCCCATCTTCTCCAAATCTCAGTGTGGAAGAATGGCAGGGGCCTGCATGGTATCTGTAGTATTTTCTTCCCCAGGACATATTCCACTGGCAGATCATGGATGGGAACCTGACAGGAAATATCCAGAAGTTCCTGCCCATCATTGGTGAGGGGTCCCTTTCTTTGCTCCGTCTTGGTCTGCTGTGCTTCCTATGCTCCTCATCCTTTCAAACCCCATATTTCTCCCTCAGGCCACAGGCAGCAGGCCTAGGCCCCACATTTGTCTACATCTGTCCCCAGGGCATGTGCAGGTTGCACAGGTCCCAGGCCGGGGGGAACCTGGAAGCCCTGGAGAGCTGAACTTTCCCTACCTATTCCAACTTCTGGAAGATGAAGGCTACAAAGGGTTTGTGGGCTGTGAGTACCGGCCTCAAGGTAGGAATGAGGTGAAGGGTGGGTGAGACTCCAGACTTGGCCCTGGGGAAGGGAGCACTGGAGGGACTTATTGGACAGGGACTGTTCTCTCTTGGTTGATATGCCACTGCCTCCTTCTCCCCTCAGGAGACACAGTAGAAGGCTTGAGTTGGCTCCGTTCATACTGGGATAGGCGAGGCCACCCACGGGCTGGCCAGTGAGGTCCTGCATACCATCCACATGCCTCTCCTTGACAGCAAGTGAACATCCCGTGTCTCCTTGGAATTAAAAGACAACCTGTGGAACATTTTCACATGTATATGCATTTAGGGGTAGAGGGTTGGGGAGGGGGTGTGGATAACACAGTGTCTTAACCTTTCAGCTTCTCTGGGCTGCTTCCCTCCCATTGAGAAGGGCCATCATACAGCTCATGCTCAAGTCCTCCAGTCTGTGCCAGTGTTGCTGTGGAGATGAGAGAGCTTCTGAGCCCACTTCCTCATTTACAGATGAGAAGCCAAGGGTCTGAGAGCAAAGGGACTTGCCCATGGTCACAAGTGGTTTCAAAGATAAGAGCCAGGACTGGAACTTAGGGGCCTTAACTTAATAGTAATGCCCAGCAGTGATGTCCAAGTGGGAAATGAAGACCCGAGGGCTGGGGGCAGACAGAGCAATCTATGACTTGAGTTCTTGCCACCTGCTGTGAAGAACTGCGAAGGAGTAGGAAGGAAGGAGAAGCCCCCTTCTGGAAGGGTCCAGCAGCCTGAGAGCAATGGACACCTTAGGGAGTTGACCTATCCCTCAGGAACCCTGGCCTGGTTAGTGCTGGGCGTGTTGGGGGAGATCAGCTGGGCTGGAGCAGCAGACCCTTTAGATAAAATCAGTCACAAAGACTGGTGTCACTCCGTGTCCAGGCTTGCCTTGTGGTCCAGAGCAGGGCTAGTCAGTCCTGCCTCAAATGGGATATCTGTGATATCCATGATTCGAGGAACAGCAGCATTCAGTGGCCCACTCCCTCAAAGGAGGCGGGTCCAGAGGGTGAAACAGGCTGTGTTGATGACCGACTCCAGGTGGTGGTAGGTGGAGACCAGCTGAGCAGGGGGGCTCTCACTGTCCTGGGGCTGTACTGGGAAGGGCTCTCGGAAAACCACTGTCAGAGACTGTGGGAACACAGGTGGAGGTGCAGTGATGAGAGGAGGGCGTGGGTGGGGACGGGGAGCAGGGCCCAGAAAGGATGGGCACTCCAGTACTCAGCAGGCTCTAGGGTAGAGCATGAGGGACAGCCTCCCCATGCAAAGCTCCCCACCTCCTGTTCTCACCGTCTTTCCCAAGTGGGAATCCAGAAACACTAGCACAAAACAGTCAGTGAACTTCTGATTCAGCACAACCTGTAGTGAAAGACAAAATGAGATAGGGAATGAGGCGTGCCTCACCTCAGGAGGCCCAGACCCTGAAAGCAGGGACCAGTGAGAAAAGTTCTCCTCCCATTGCCACCCCAGATCCCACCTGAACTCCAAGGTCACTCCAAGGACCTTGTCTCCAAATTGAACACCTCAGTCTCCATCCTTGCTAGCTTCCTAATCAACCTTTTGAGTTTCCTCAGAATGAGGGGGTAACATTTGATTGGGAAGTTACCGAGGTGGTCCCTATAGAGGCTTTGCACAAAGCCTGGCATGACACACAGCAGCTGATCAGTGAATCCAAGTTCTCTGCCCCCGACACCATCCCCCTTGCTTCTGTACGTGGCACTGTCTTGGGTCTCTTATCTCTCTGACCTCTCCTGGGGCTGCCCTCTTTTGTCGCTCCCTAATGCTCAGCTTTGCAATCTCTCCCTGGGCAATTTCTTCTACTCACAAGACTTTAATTACCACCTGATCATTGAGATGCTGCTTAGATCTCGCTGAGCGCCAGTTCCCCAGTGCCCATAAGCTTCCTAGACAGTGTTCCCACAAGGCCCTCAGGGACCTCAGACTCGGCTTGTCCCAAGCTAAACTCATCACCCTCCCCAAACGTACTTCTGCTTTAGTGTTCCCACCCACGGGAGCAACCCCATGTGCTCACACTCTCCTGCACCACTGAAGCCTTATCCTAACTGATTTCAGCCTCTATGGATTGACCCTTTGTGCACCCTGGAACTAATCTTCCTCACAAACACAACATCCTGGAAGCCTCACCATGGTCTAACTCCTACTTTCTCTTTTTAAGACTTCTCTTGATGCCTTCTCTGATTCCCTATACTAAGGGCCCACAACCATACCTCTTTTCTCTCCACTTTTCCTTTATGGCAGTGCTTCTCAAACTTTAATGTGCATGCAGAGCATCTGGGGCTCTTACTAAAATGCAGATTCTGATTCAGCAGAGTCTGCTTGAGAGTGTGCATGGCGACACGCTCCTACAGGAGCTTGCTGATGCTGCTAGTTTGAGGACACACTTTGAGTTACAACACTTTAAAGCCCAAGAAGTCCTTTCTGGGACTTCAGCCTCCAAGACCAATCACTAATGAGTCCGGAGAGCTCCTCTGTTACCAATTCCCAGATCCTCAGGATCTCTAACCAGAGTACTTGTTTTTGGTAAGCCCTGAGGTCAGGGCTCGAGTTTGTTTTCTTTAATACCCCACAGCTCAGTGAATCACATGCTGTGGCTCAATGCTTGATGCTTGGAGGATTTTTACATCTATCTGTGGAGTCCCTTTCCATTTAGGCCTCCCTACAGACCAGAGCTTGTTTGGTCAGGCTGGGGCTCCTTTAGGGAGGCATCTGTCATTTCTCTGATGAGGATTTCTGATATGTCTCCCCCTTCAGAGGGGTTCAAAGAGACTTACCAGGTACTGTGTTCCCAAGTCTGGGCTCTGGAAATGGCGACAACTCTGGGGGAAACGGCTTAGGAGAACCTTGATCAGGCTCTGGTACCAGGAGACTGTCATGGACAGGAAGCAGTCCTAGGGAGAGTTCAAGGCCTGCATCTGCTGTCCCAGAGCCACCTCTTGAGACCTCTGCACACTCCATCCCAGAATCCATTCCAGCCCCCAACCCACAGTCCTTTACCAGCTGGGGGTCGATGTCCCCAATGGATTTGGCATGGACTGCTCCTAGAAGTTCCTCCAGCTCTGCCAGGGCCAGGCGTCCACCTAGCCGCAGACGATCAGGCCCTGGTGGCTCCAGCAAGAAGAGGCGCTTCCAGAGTGTGTCCCGACGGCAGTGCCCTCCAGCCAGCCGGACAAGCTGAGCCAGGCGTGCCCGTGCCACACCTACCTCTGCAGCCAGTGGTGGGAACAGGGGAGCTGGTCCAGGGGCAAGAGCAACCCCCAAGGCCTCCCCAGGACTACCAGCTAAGGACCCAGGAGCCTCTGGCTCAGGGGACAGTCTGGGGGGCTTCCGGAACCGGCGCATATCAGCAGTGAGTCTGGGGAAGAGCTCTCGTTGGCTGGTGAGTACCACAAAGAACCGCAGCCTAGGAAAGGGGAGAAAAAGGGTAAAAGTGTGGTTCCCATTGGAAGCACATAGTATAAGAGCAGTGGGGAGGCTGGGTAATGGGCATATTCAAGGTGGGGGAATCTGCTGACCGCAGGACATGCCGTTCAGCCTCTCCCTGCTCCTCGAAGGGTGCAGCACAGTGACAGACAAGCAGAGACACATCAAAGTCATCCTGGTGGCGAAGTCCCTCAGAGTCCAGGTAGAAGCCAGAGCTGTGTGGTGGGCATGGGGGAGATGTCAACCCTGAGGTGTCAATCAAATCAACCCCACCCCTTCTTCCCCAGAAAACATGGGTCTTCCTACTCCAAGTATGGCCTGCACCTCAGCTTCACCAGACTGCATACTGGGTGGCCCCTCCCAGCCTTACCTGTGCCATGCTGACACCAGGGCATATTCATTATGTTCTGGACCCCCTGGCCGGGCCATACGCAATGGCTTCATATGGTAGGAGCTGGCATGGTCAGCCACGTAGTTGTAAAGCTGGTGGGCAGCAATGAGTGGTGTGGGGAGCTCCAATGTCCCTGAGGGGCAAGTTATAGGAAACGGGATATTGAGCCTGGGATAGACACAATGATCTGGTGGTGGTGATGGGATATGCTAAGGCTCTGATTGGCAGGCAGACTGGTTCTGCTTTCCTGGGGAGGTCCTGAGTTCCTAGGGAACACCAAGAGGGGATAATGGCTCACTGTTCAACAGAAACAGACAGAAGGCAGGGTGCATATGACATAGGATCCAAACTTTGATATGAAACAGACGGTGAAGAACTTAAGACAAAAACAGAGACATGGTGACAGGGTATAAGTGACAAGAGGTAATTAACAATATGGGGCACCAGATACAGAGACTAGGTCTTGCCCTGGACCAGTCCACTCACTGGCCCTGGCTAGGAGACACTTTGGGGCCTGTTCTTTTCCTGGCTCATTGGCTTTCCTTTGGGCACTAACCTTGGTAAATGTGGTTGCGGCCAAAGTGAGGCCCATCAGGGTGGTGGGCCAGGAAATGGCGTAGGAAGGTGGTGAGGTGGTAGCCATGCCGGAGGACCAGGTGGGTGCCCAGCACGTGCTGGTGCACGAGGCGCAGGTGGAAGTCATAGCTGAACGAGTGCACGTGCATCAGGTCTCGCACCTTATCGCACTCCTCTGTGAACAGCATGGACAGCTAGGGAGGGGCAGCAGGAGGCTAGGTTAGGGTACGAAGCACAGGTTGAGGAAGTTCAACAGATTCACCCTGTTGCTGTGGGCCCAGGGGAACTCCCTCTGCCAGAATAGCTTTATGGGAAGCCCTCATTACACTGTATTGTAACTGTTTACATGAAACTGTGACCTTTTTACTCTGTATCCCGGATGCCACTAGAGTCTGGCACTGATGAAACAAATATTTGTGTGTGCCTACCATGTACCTACCAGGTACTGTTCTAGGTGCTGGGGATACAGTGGTAAACAGAAACAAATCTCTGCCCTCAAGGAGCTTACATTTCTGTAGTGGGGAGACAGACAATAAACACTAGACAGAGTAAATAAGTAGATTACATAGTTACATTGGAAAATGGTGTTATGGCAAATGAAGTCATAAAGCTGGGGTCAGAGTGTTACTGCAGTTTTAAATAGGTGGTCAGGGTAGGCCAGGTGTGTAATTATTTACTATTAAAAAGTTTTTTCTGGCCCTGTCCTACCTCTCCAGCTTTACCTTCCCATCAAACTACTTGCTCTTCCCAAGGATATCACATGTTTTCTCCTCTACAATTTGTATATATTGTTCCCTTTAGCTGGAACACTGCTTTCCCTGACCCCCAAACCTTGCTAACTCCTACTCATCTTAAAGCAACATCTGGGACATCTTGCCAAGGCTAGGCTAGGGTGACTGTCCTCTGAATGAATGAAAGAATAAATCACTGACGGAAGAAGAAAGGAAAAGCAGAAACCTGGAGCTGGTGCACCTCTTCATGAAAATCACCGCTATTGAATGTGCGTTATCATTTGGATCTGTGGTGCCAGAATGGCAGAATCTACATTACCACTCTCTCTGGGGCCCTGGGTCTAGGAGTTATAAATGATTGTACAAGGAGCAGTAGCCTAGGGGCCAGACTAGCTGTGTGACTAAGATAAGACACACTCTCTTTGGGCTTCAGTTTCCTCATCTACCATAGAGATAATGTAAAAGGTCTACCAAAAGTTAGAGGCAGCACAATAAACAAAATAAACAAGGATGAGTCTCAGAATCACAAAGACCTAGATTTCAAAATGGATACTGCCACTGACTAGCTGTATGCTCTGGAACAAATTACTCAACCACTATGAACTTCAGTTTCCTTACCTGTACAATGGGAATAAAACTCTCTTCTTTGCTTAGTATATGTACTAAGCAGTTAATAAACAATAGTGATAATAAAGCAATTTAGAAATCTAAGTAGGATTAAAGATAGATAAGTAGGGGCAGAGAAAGCCAAGCCAGATGGAGATCAGGGGGCCAGGAAGCCAGAAGGACTTCAGGAGACTCAAGAAATGGGGGGTCAAGAGGTCACTCTGGAGGGCATTCTTATGCACTATATAGATATCCCTCTTTAGTTTTTAGTGTATTGGAATAGTTAGAAGGAAATACCTAAAATTGTCAAACTGCAACCCAGTAGCCTTCATTCTTGAAGGCGATTATGTAACTACATAGCTTACGTGGTGTGGACTGTGTGACTGTGAAAACCTGGTGGCTTACATTCCCTTTATCTAATGTATGGACAGATGAATAGAAATATGGGGACAAAAACTAAATGAAAAATAAGGTGGGATGGGGTGTATGTGTAATGTTTTGGGTGTTCTTTTTTACTTTTATTTTTATTTCTTTTGGTATAAGGAAAATGTTCAAAAATTCATTCTGGTGATGAATGCACAACTTATATGATGGTACTGTGAATAACTGGTTGTACACTGTGGATGACTGTAGGGTATGTGAATACACCTCAATAAAACCATATTAAAAAAAAAGACAGTGAGAATAAATATGATATGAAAATACTTAAAAAAAAAAAAAGTAAAAGAAGTGGAGGTGGTCCTTTTCTCCAATACTGGAGTACAATGTGAAAGAATACCTGCCCTCCACAGCCCCTTCTGAGCATTGTAGCCCAGGTAGTTTCCTGAACATAAAGTTGCCATGCCTTGGGTCACATTATCCTGTAATGACCAGACCAGGATCCAAATCCAAGTCAAAAGCAACCATGTATAGGCTGGATATGAGTGGTTGAGATCTGAAAGCTCTACACAGTGGAGAGGGGTCTGACTTGTCTGTAGTTGAGAAGAGACTACACCTAATCAGATTCTGATCTCTGAGAAACTAAACATGAGGCAAAAAGAAGGCATAGGTCCTAGTAGGATATTCCTGGCAAACCAAAGGAGCCAAACTGACTCCCATACAGAAAGGGCTTCAGATCCCTGACCATACTAGATCTTCTGACTCACTCTGAATGCTCTTGGGTGCTTGGCCTTCATGGGATACAAAGGCCCTGCCCTTGGGGAAGACTGACAGGGACACAAGTAACAACTAAGTGCAGGGAAGTACTGTGGGGGTATGAGAAAATGAGAATTCAGACCCTCTTTCTAAGTGTTAGTGACTGTATTGATGATGCCAGGGTGTCCCCAGCTCTAGATTAGGCCAGGACTGCTGTCTGCCCTCAGTGCTGTGGCAGAATACATTTCCGGATGACAGGCAGAGCCATCTGGTGGTGGTTGGCCCAGACATGGTGCCAGAATGACCACTGACTTAGCCCACAGTACCAGATAAATCACTGGGTCAAACTGTCTACTGTATTACTCTTACTACCCACCCAGGTGGGCCGTGGGGCCACACTGCCTGAGCCTCATCTAATGCCATATTCCTATCTTCTGTCCCCAACATACCTGAGAGTTGACAGCCTGTCCCATGGGGATTCGGGAACATTCCAGGGCAAACTGTTTGACACAGAAGTAACAGCCCTGGAGAGAGGGTGAAGATGAGGTCAGGAAGGCAAGAGATAGTTAAGTCTCACTCTCCTCACCTAGCACTCCCTCCTGTTCACCTGGAAAGTCAGCTCCATGAGGATGATGCCCCCAGGCAGTGCCCGCTGCAGGTGGTAGGTACTGATCACTGAGCCCGTGCTCTGGAGAGAGGAAGAGAATTGGGGCTCAGGGGCAAGGATTGTGAGCTCACTAGCCTTGATCCAGCAGCAAAGGGGGCCCTTGGGTCAGTCTCTTTACTGGTGTCATTCTGGGATGAACAACCTCAGTCTATCACCCAGGATCACTGATCTCAGGTCTTGAAGAAATAACTCAGGGTCAGTGACACCAATGTCTGGGGCATCATCAGGGAAGGTTATGTGACAGTGAGTTACCTTGGGACTCCCATCAGTCTTGGTTTTAGGGCAGGAGAAGGAGCCTCGACCTTCTGTTCCAAGGATAGCCATGGCCCGCAGCCGGCTGGTACTGCACAAGAGGAAAGGGAACAAGAAGGTAAGGCAGGGGGGTGAGGTGAAGGATTACAGCTCTCATACCCACAATCTGTTTTGCATGGAATCATTTTGCAGAAGAAACAGGCCCAGAGAGGGGAAGGACTTGCTCAGGGTCCCAGTGACTAAGTGATAAAGCTGAGACTGGAGTCCAGGTCAAGACTACGGGGATAGGGTTCTCTTCACAGCAGCTACTGCTTTAAAGGGAAGTGAGAATAGTGCTCAGTGAGGAGGTAAGACCAATTCTCTTTCTCTATTAGTGACAGGATGAGAGTAGGGCAGGAAAGGCTGCTGTGAATATGGGTAGACACCTGTATGGGGATGGAGATCTCTGCTTACTGGTGGGGGGTAAAGGGGTAGGCAAGGAGGTGGGAGGTGATCTGATATATGTCTAAGATTTAATTAGGACATTTTAAGGTGCTTAATGTCCTGGTTAGGTAGTTTCCTATGAAGGCAGAAATGCTTCTCTTTTGGTTAGGGAATTCCATAGGCCTGCTGTTCTTTCTTAACTCAGAGGCAAAGGGAAGAAAAGAAGCAGGGAAGGTACTGTGAATAAGGACAAAACAGAAAGAGCCAGTAGGACCCACTCATTATGCTAAAGAGCTGTAAAAAGCCAGAACTCTCTTGCTGGGGGCCAAGGCCTCTAGCAAGAAGAAATGTCCCATTCAACTGTGGCAGGAAATTGAGCAAAATTTCAGTTTAGAGAAATTGACAGTTTAGAGATTGGTGAGAAATGAAGGCCTTAACTGTGTCTTTAAATTTTGCTCTAGAAACTTATTTATTTATTTTATTTTTTTACTAGCACACATCTCATTCCTTTATTATGGCTGGATAATATTCCACTGCATGAATAACATTCAATTTTGTTTATCCATTCATCAATCAGTAGACATTTTGGTTGTTTCTAGAAACTTATTTTTTAACCAAGTGTCCTTGTTTTAAAAAGGAACTGAAATTTGGGGGATGCACATAGCTGAATGGAATGTATGCAAATTAAAGGTTCTTACGAGAAGCTCCTACAACTGAGAACTGGCTGTCAAGAGCAATAGCTGTACAGCTACTCCTCAGGCTGTTGGGGAACAGCCGACCAGGTCACTGTCAGAAGAGACCAGTACATGAGAGGGCTGGGATCAGAGGTTCAGGCATGTTTTCTCTCCCTGATCTCTGGAAAAGGAAGCCTGGGAGGTGGAGAGCTTGTTACAAATAAGCTAAGGAGTCAGAATTGGATTTCTGGACCAAGGTGGTGTTTTAAGTAAGGAAGCACATTTTACACTTACTAGCTTGAAAAGGCATCAGATTGAAAATATAGAAGGGGGAGAAAATATCTTAATAAACCCAGACAGCTGGAGACATGAAGTTAACTGTAATGTAGACAGATTATTTTTCCCATATAGACATTGGAATAGAATCTGGAAGTTCAGATGCTGAGAAGAGCATAGAGCAGGGACACAAAAAATGGACTTTGAGATTTCACACAGGATGGGAAAGGTCATGCAGAGTTGTCACTGAGCTCTGTGAGGTGGGAAGGTGGTGACAGAGGGGCTGCCTACTTCCCAAGGCTGAGACCTGTCACTACTGGCTGGTGAATGTACGAGACAAAAGATCTCTACAGGCCAGAGACAGTAATGCAAGCAGGACCAGTGCAGAGGACCCTGGTGAGAAGAAAACTAATCTTGGCGAGAAAAGATCTCCTTGAGCCAGGAACCATACAAGATCTCAGGAGAGGTCACTGGGATGATCAGACAGGAATCATTAAGACCCAGATCCAAAAGCTTACGAGCAAGATTCGTGTGTATGATGTGCCAAGCTGGTAAACATATAAGATGAACGTGGGCCAAGCTTGTGAGAATGTACATCATTCTGTGTACATTTGTGGGCATGAGCTCCACAAGATGTTTGAGGTTCGCGGGACATTCCTGAGGGATGAGTGTGCAAGATCCTAATGTATATGTGCTGCCCCGGTGGCATGAGCACGCCACAAGACCTGCCAAAATGGGACCTGTGTGAATGGAGGAAGGGCCTGTGGGGGCCTTACCTGCAGTGGAGAAGAGGAAAGGGAAGGAAGGGACCAGCTCACCTGCGGGTGGGAGAGGGGGGCCGCAGTGGTACCAGCACAAAGCCTATGCTCTGCAGATACTGCACATATTGCTGCAGGAAAGCCAAGCTCAGCTCCTTCAGCCACGGCTCCTCACGGAATCCTGACAGAGGCACATCTGAGGATTCACAGCTTGAGGAGGCCTCTCGGCTGCCAGACCCTAACTCAGGACGATGGCGTCGCTGTGGGAGTTGAGATTAAAGAAGGCTCCTTACTGCCAACTGCTCCACTGGGGTAGAGGACATTAGGAGGTAAAAGGAGAGCCCATGGGAGAAATCTGGGAGTCTTGGCCCTCACCTGGCCCTCAGAGGGCCCAGAGGTTTCTGGGGGCCCATGCAGCCAGGCAGCTGGGTCGAAGAGCAGGGCTGTTGCACAGTAATGCACCAGGCGGGACGACTGTTTCAGGGTCTCCAGCTCCCCTGCCTGGGGATATGGGGCAGTGAGTACTAGAGCAGTGGCCAGGGAATAGTCACAGGATCCCTGGACAGGGCCATGTGTTAGGATCACTCACACTGATGGGCATGCTGGCTGGGGCGGAACGCTGCTGCCAGGTTACAAACAGGTTCTCCATCTTCATCTGGCGCTCCAGCTCTGGGGGTGGGAGCCGTAAGTAGTAGTCTCCAGAAGCTGCCACCCTTTTCCCTCCCAGACTCCACAGATTTCCCCTCTGCACTGCTCGGTCCAGTGCTCCTACCTCTGCGCTCTGTCATCTTGATCTCCAGGAACTGTTGTCCATGGTAGGTGACGGGATCAGGGGGTCTGGGCATGGGACCAAGTGTGGAGCTGGGGCGGACAGCTGTGATATCCCTCAGGGCCTCATCGAAGGGGAATGTGTCCAGGGTAAGGGGGCCCCCACCACGAGAGGACCCACTCAGCCGGCCCTGCTCCCGGCTCAGTGGGGGACTTGCATTCCGGATAAGGGTCTCAGCTTCCATGGTTGGCAGTAGGAATGGGTTTGGCTCCTGAGAGAGATGGAGTCTCACAATGCATTCTCCATGGCCCTTGCCCTTAGACCCTTCCTCCCAACCCATGGCATCTTCTGTCAGACTTTCCCTCCCCACTACCTCTGCCCTTGGTCTGTCTCCTCTCCCCTGCTTCTAAGCTGGTACTTCCTTAAACTGACCTCTCAACAGCCAGAACTAGAGGAGGGAGCCGAAACAGCAGGTACCTTTTCATCTCGCACTGGGAAGTCCAACTGGCCATAATGGTGGAAGAGTCCAAGCTTCTGGCTGAGTAGGCAGAAGATAAGATGGGCCCGTGCATTCTGCCACTGCACAAGGCGAACCAGTGCTCGGCTCAATGCTGCGCCCAGGTCTGGAGCCCAGTTGTAGGTTAGCAGCTGTAGCTGGAGGCCAGAGATCATAGGAGGTCAGTCAGTAGGATCATAGAACCCCTTGTCCCAACCATCCTCTGTCCCCACATTTACCTTCTTGTCCAAAACCTCCAGCAGCAAGAGCCTCTGCCGGGGAGCATTTCGCCCTGAGCTCCCGTCGCCTCCTGGCTCAAAGCGCTGCACAGCTTTGGTAACTACAGGGTGGGGGAAGGGAAAGATGAGGGCCTGGAGGGAAGATCCCCTATATCTCATCCTCCCCCTGCAGGGTCAGAGACTACTCCATCGGTCACTCTGAACCCACCCTCTCCTAGGTCATGCCCTTACCCTGCTGGGTTGGTCTCCTCCACTGTAAGAAGTTCCTTCCCAGAAGCAGCAGATGCCGCTGAACGGTTGGGCGGGGAGCTGGGCCCAGTTGCCCAAGGGAACAAGGAATGAAGATCTCTGGCTCTGAGGCCCTATTAGGAGGGAGGTGCAGATAGAAAGTGAACCATCTATGGTCCTGTCTCCTGGTCCAGTCTTCATCTTCCAAGGCCTTGCCCCCACCTCTCCCAGCTCAGCCTCACATTTGTGGCTTCCTATAGGCCCAGGTTTAAGAAGTCTGGGGGCCTTCAATCCCATGAGATCACAAACTCACAAATGCTGCTCAAAGACACGGACACTGGTGTCTCCAGCCATTGAGGTGATCAGAGCGGTAAACTCAGACAGGATGGATGGAAGGAGGAACCGGGACACCATGTGGGTGGAGCTCCTGGACACTGAGGTGCAACCTGGAAGGTAGAGCTATCTCTGTGAGGTTGGGTGATGGAGGCCAGAGCAGGGGGTGAGGGATGAGACAAGGAGACCGGGGACTCACCAATATGAACCATAAACTCCATCCAGCGCTGACTGACATGAGCAAACACAGGATGCAAGGTCCCCACCTCACCCTCCTCTAGCTGTGTTGCCCGGCGTCTGAAGACATAGCAAGAGTAAGATAACCATATGTCCGTACATGACATATGTATGTATATACAAACCAATAATACCCATTTGCGACTTCATACTAGCTTCTCATGACATACCACGACTGCACATATACACACCTTTGTCTCTGGGTTCCAGAATCTGGGCCTGGTGCCTGCTCAGCCCCACCAGGAGTCCGAACACTCTCTGTTTTGTGACGTCTCCGGCCCCGAGTATCTTCTGGCCGATCCAGGACAATGTCATCAGTTGTTTTGGGGGAACCCAAATCCCCACATTCTGTTTTACTCTGGGGGCAATGTAATGAATGAGGAAGGGCTATTAGGAAGAAGAAACGGGTGGAAGATGGAAGCATCAAGGAACAATAAGAGCTTGTTGGGTTTTGGAGGCCTGGACTCAGGTCCTGGCTTCTCTGAAGGCTGACTGGGCAGCCTTGGGCAGGTTACTTAACTTTTCTGAGTCTCAACTTCCTCATTGGTAAAAGCCCTACATATTTAATAAGCCAAGGCTCTCTACATTAGTGAGAATGTGCCATGTTCTCCAAGCTTCATCCAAGTGACAGCAGCTTTATATACAAGGAGATCTGTGTCAAGGCCTATAGGGGAGTGTAGGGGGGAAGGTCAGGGAGCTAGGAGGAGGCAAAAAGGTAAGATACCAACTTCACCACTTCCTCCCATTACCAGCATATCCCAGAAGCTGCGCCGGCCAGTTTTGCTAGGTGGAGTCACAGGATCCCCAAGGACAGGGGCAGGGGGAAACGTGCTAGTTCGGCCTGCAGGGTTCTTGGTTTCCAACAACCCACTCCTGAGATTTCCTGCAGACACCAGACATTACAGACAATCAATCGCTATTCCAGAAAACCTAGCCCAAAATGGTATGAGACTGATTTGCCACTCACTCTGTTAGTGAGTTAGTGAATGATAATATATACAATTAGTGCTGTGCGGCTGTGTTATGTTTGGGTGATATGAGTTCCTGATGATATATCACTCTCCAGGTGGGTGACCAACTGTATGCACACATTTCTGCCACGGTGTCACCTGATGATGATAATGAAGGTAATGGACAAGTGAGAACATATATTTCTGATGGGGCCTTTTATAAGAAGCGGTGAATGGAAGTAAGACCTGAGTCAAAGGAAAGAGGACTCAATGGGCTAAAAGGATGATGTGAGAGAAAACTGGGGTCTTACAGAAGTTTCTCAACAGAATAGGAAGAAGTCAGCAGGAGCAGGGGGCTGTACCAGAAGCGAATGAGGAGGAAGCCAACTCTTGATTCTAGGCCTCACCTTATGCCACAATTCATACCTCTCAACTGTATGGCAACAGCCAGTCCACAAAGAAGAGCTTCCTCCCTTGTGCTCCCTAGCACCCCAAGGGGGCCTCTGGTCACCCTGGACTGCAGTACTTCTCCCTGATGAACTGTGAGCTCCTCAAGGTCAAAGACTAAGATGAATTCATGTCTAGGACCCCAGTGCCCAGTACAGACATAGATTGTGTGATTGATAGGTACACATATTTGGTGAATAAAAACAGAGAGAGGTAGGTGCAGGACCTAGAACTGGGAAGACCCCTTGGAGTATGAGTGTGTTGGGGGTGGCAGTGTAGGTCAAAAATGTACCCATTTGGGAATGTATTTCAGATAAACTCCTCCTGGAGAGGGCCCTTGGAGACAGATTAGGAAACATTTTCAAATGGGAGTTAGCCTTTACTCTCCTCCCCCATCCAATAAACTGCTAAGTCCTATCAATTTTACCCCCAAGTATTTCTCAAATATACCCCTTCTTTGCATTTCCACTGTCCTTGTCCCAGTTCAGGTCCCATAAATTCTCACCTAGAGTATGGTAACAGCTCACAAGGCTTCTTAACTCTTATCTCTCCCTTTCCAAATCAACCCCCCCACCCCACCCTCACCCCTACAGTTGGGAATGATCTTTCCATAAGACCACATTACTGTCCTGTATAAAACCCTTTAAAACCCCTCACTTTTAGGACAATGTTCAAACCCTCAGCGTGGCCTACCAGGCTAGCCTGACACCTGACCCCCACTGGCCTCTTCACCTTCAGTTTGCTGTGTCTTGCCTCACCTTACACACCAGCCACAGTGTGCTACTGCCCACCCCTGGACCTACCCTCTAGAAGACCGTTTGCCTAAATGAACCTGTGGCCTTCTTATTATCTTTTAGGCCTTGGCCCAAAGGATCCTCCTCTGTGGAGCTGTCCCTGAACCCCACCTTTGTACCCTCACTGCCACACTGACTTGCCTGGATTTGAGTCCTTCTCTGGACCCCAGAAATCCCCTCTGCCCTGCAAACCTTGGGATGTGTCCTCTGTACACAGGGAAGCTGGCAGCAGTCGTAGTTCCATGATGGCATCAGCCAGGGCTTGGTGAGCTGCTCCTCGGAGCTTCTCCTCCAGCTGCACAATACTGATGTTCCCCTTTTCCCACACATCCAACCGAAGCCGTGGGGCTCCATTCTGAACTGCAGAAAGGAATGGGGGTCACTTGAGCATGCCCTAGATCCCATCCTGCTTAC
>PVKY010001678.1:0-30123 GCA_004027775.1 Bradypus variegatus | reverse complement strand
CAGCAAGAGGGAGGCAGGAGACAGAGCAGGCAGACAGACAAGAGGACAGACAGATGAACACACAGGCAGCGCTCAACAGGAGGCTCGTCTAGGACTCCAGGAGCCTCACAGGGAGAAGGACAAGCCCAGACACTGGGTGGGAAGAGCCCCAGAGAGGGGAAGGCTGGGGCCAGCAGGAACCAAAATGGGCTGAGACAGACAGACAGACAGAGCTCCATCTCCCTGCCCCATCCCTCCTCCCCACAGCCCTGTCTCCATCTGTGTCTTGTCCCCACCTGTCTCTCTCCCTGTCTCTATTTCTGTGTCTCTCTCTCTCTGCAAACCACAGAGAGACAAGGGAAAAGAAGAGAGCCAGAGAAAATGCAGGCCAGGACCTGTGTGTGTGTGTGCGCGTGTGTTTGAGTGTGTGTGCACACGTGTGTGTCCAGCACAAGGTCTGGTCAGAATTCTATGATGGAGGGAGGGAGTGAGAGGGAGGAGAGGAGTAGAGGATGCACAAAGAGGCTGCTGAGGGCCACGGCCTGGGGGGAGCGAGAATGGGGACACACACGTCCCACACCCACTGCACACGCACCACACACATTGCCCACACCACACCCACCACCCGTACTGCACACTGCACACACCAGAAGTGACACTGAGGAGAGAGGCAGGGAGGGGGAGGCCGCAGAGAGACCCAGGCACAGGGGGCCCAACACAAAGATACACACGCAAGTGCGAGCATGCACACTCCTCCGCAGGCCCGGCGCAGGGCAGCCCAGGGCAGAGCTTCAGCAGGAGTTTTAGGTATCAATGAATAAAAGAATGAAATGGCCCAGAGCGAGAGAGTCCAAGGAGAGAGACACAGACAGAGATGGAGAGACACGGAGAGACACTGAGAGAAGGAGATGAGCAGACCCAGAGATGGAGAGGAAGGGAGCAGGAGGCAGGCCATTCCCACGCCCAGTAGGGGGGATGGCGTAGGGGGCATGAATTATGTCTTAAAAAATTTTTTTCCTTATTTGTGTTTCTCTCTCTCTTTCCTGCTGTGCTGGAAGGAACATGGATGATTTTTGTCAGGGGGAAAACACCACACTTTTTCATAAGGAAAAAAGGCATGCAGAATAAGCAAAACCACACCAGAGAAGGAAGCTGGTAGGGGTGCGGGCCCCAGAAGAGCACCCACGGAGGGGCTGGAATCCCGGCGGACGCCTCTTGCCCCTCCACTCTGCCTCTTTCACATGCCGAGGGCAAGAGCTAGAGCAAAAGCCGACTGAACGGAGCTCCGGAGTGAGGGATCCAAACTAGAGAAGGAGCCGGGGACAGAAGGAGGGGACACGGGTGCTCCCTTCTCCCGTCCCTGACCAGGCGTCGCCGGGAGAGCTGGAACTTGCATCTGGAGGGGCGGCTGGGCTGCGGGAGGCCTTCGGGGGACCCAGGGCGTCTCAGGGACTCCTGGGGGGGCGGGGGAGCCTCGGGAGAGTCCTGAGCTGGAGGGCGCCCCGTGGACTTGCCTGGACAAGCGTCTGGCAGTGGGGAGGGTGGGAGGAGCTGGGTGAAGGCCTGGGAGGGGTGGGCCGGGGGTGCCCAGGCCGGCCACGGCAGGGAAATGGGGGTGGGGGTCCCAGGGAGGCCCGAGGCCCCTGTGATTTGGGACCAGCCGGTTCAGGGTCAGGGTGGGGGCAGGGCCAGGTATGTGCAGGTGGGACCAGGAGGGCGAGTCAGCGGCAAGGAGAGACTGACAGGGAGAAAACTCAGAGACAGAGACACAGAGACAGATGGGGAGGGAGGGGGACAGAGAAAGAGACACCAGAGACCCAAAGAGAGAGCGCAGGGAGGCCGGGAGGACCCGAGACAGAAACCAGCAACAGCGAGAAAGAGCCAAAGACACAACGGGGGAGAGAGGGATGGAAAGAAACAAAATTGTGGAGGCAAGACAAACGGGGCTGCAGAGAGCTAGAGAGGCACAGACAGACAAAGGGACACAGGGAGAGCGAGAGGCACGAACAGACACCCGCGAAGAGCAGCAGAGAAACGCACTGACTGACACAGACCGGAAAGCGCGGCCCCCGGCTCCGCCCCGGCCCCGCCCTCCCCTCCCTCGGCCTCTCTCCGGGGAACCGGGCGGGGGGTGGGTCGGGCCGAGGGTCGACGCCTTAACCCGGGCCCTCGCAGGCGCGCTCCCGACAGCCGCAGCGGCGCGGGCGAGCGCTTTGTCCCCGCCAAGGCTGCGGCGCGTCCCCGCGCCCCCGGGCCCACGTGGGCTCAGTTGGGAGTGGCCAGAGCCGTGCGTGCGCTCCCCGAGCTCACACGGGTGCACACTTACGCACACGACTGGTCACACGCTACCGCCCCCACCACGTCCGCTACCCAGTTACACACACGGGAGCCCACACGGCCCCAGGAGCCCACAGGTTCCTGAACCACCTGGATATGTGTCCATGCAATGCACACACCTCTGTGCACAAGCAGCCTTGGGCAAACATCCCCACACTCCTCATACCTCATTCAGACCCAGGTATGCATGTCACATCGGCTCACAAATGCTCCAACAGCCACAAGCTAACACATCACCTGGACATGTGTCGGGAGACACACACATTTGTGCACACTCAGCCACGAACAGACAGCTCACATCCCACTCACATCTCCAAGTAAACAAGCAGGTTCACACATCTGGGCACACACCCCCATGAGCCCACACCAGAGCACATGTCCACACACAAACATACAGACAGCTGTGAACACAGAGTCATGAGCCATTGCCCACCCACAGACCCACACAAACACAAAGGTACACGCAACTAGGCACTCACTCCCATGAGCAAAAAAAAGACACAGCCCACAGACTCACGTATCCACACTGCTCTCACTGCACCCATGACATATACACACCAAGGGATCGCGGGGTGTCCACTTTGACCTGGACACCATAGTGGTTGAGTTTTCTGTCTTGTGAAAATAATACTGAACAGAGAAATGTCCAGTGTTTGAATTTCATTAAATAATTTGTAAATTAAGCAATGCTATTAAGGCCAGAGGTAACACAAACATAGGTGTGTGATCTGATGTAAAATAAATATCTTCGTATAGACTGTTGCAAATCAACTTTCCAGGTTGCGTCCTTTAGTGGTCAGGAGACGAGAGGGGAGGGGAAGGATCTTTGGACTCACCTCCAGAGTGTCCAGTACTTTCCTGGACTCCTATACCCTACCACTCCTAGGAAACACAAACAGCAGACACGCAGCTATAGCCTCAGGGCTTATTAGTGTGGTGACCACATCAGCAGTGCCACACAGTCCTGACAGCTCCACCCTGGTCCCCAGTGTCGAGAGCCACCATTCGCCAAGGGCATTTGAGTCTTGAACCTCTCGGGAGCCTCAGGCAGCGCCACATTCCCACACTGCTGTCTCCGATGGCTCAAGTGACACTCCTGCCTGAAACCCTCCAGCCTCCAGTGCTGCCAGGACAAAGGCTCCTCTGCCGGGTGCAGCCTCTTCTCACATCCCACGCCCTTGCTTTCCTGCACACAGTAGATGCTCAATAAACCCTTCACCAAACGCTGAGGTCTGTTTGTGTTTAATCAGACAATATGCAAAGTATTTACAACCAATTCTGGATCCCTCCCTCCCTACAAGCCTGGGCTGTGGAATGCAGGACCCCAAGGCTCTGCCCAGAGCCGGGGGTTCCCCAGGCCTCTGCATAGTCATCTGAAATCTACAAAACACTGTTGTAAAAAAAAAAAGGGGGACAGTTTTAGGACACTTTGTACAAAGGGCCTTGGGCAGTCAGAGAGGGGTCTGAGAGCACGCTGGGGTGAGCCAGCCCTGATTTGACTCGGGTGGGAGAAGACGTGGTAATAAACATGAAGGAGAGGAAAAGTCAAAATTTCATAGGCAGGCACCGTTCGGCCTCCTTCCCCACTGGCAGGGCCTGGCTGGCTCGAGAAACCCTGGCAGCCGTGAGAAACTCTGGCGGCGGGAATGTTATTGCTATGACGGGGGGCTGTGAGTGAAATGTACATGTCTGGGGGACAGAGCCGGGGGCATTTTTACACATTAAATATGGACACACATGAAGGCACGCACATGGGCACACACATACACACACAAGGACCCTTGGCAAGATGCCCCTTTCACAGATGGGCACACTGAGGCCCAGGGAGGGGCCAACACATACCCTAGACTAAACAGCACAGCTAGGTCAAAACATGGTGTCCTGGTGCTCCCAGGGCTGGGCTCACTATGGCATTCCAGGCCACAGGGACTGGACAGGAGCTGAGCAGTTGCGGAGGCCATGGCCACGTGACAAGGAGGCAGACCCCGAAGCCCAGAGAGGACCAAGGGCCACCGAAGGTCAGTCAGTCTAGTGCCTGACATCAGACACTGTCATCCTCTTACTCCAGCCCAGGCACTCCTTTCCACAACTTGTGAGTTCAGGGGTGCCAACTGGGGGAGGAGAGCAGGGCTGGGCCTTGAAATGCCATAGGACAAACCAGGGAAAGGAAGACCCTGGGGACCCTCCTGATTCCAGGGCCAAGGCCTCCCTGTCCCTTGGCTTTCTACTTCTGCTTGATTGCCTCCAGAGCCTAGGCGCTCACTTCCTTTCATGCCTGGCTAGCTCTGAAGGTCACACATTCTGAATGAAGCCTGTCTCGCTGGGCCTTCCACCCCTCAGTCCTAGCTCAGCTGCAAACCCACCTCTACTCCCTTCCCTATAACAGCCTGGCTGAGATCTGTAGCCAGGAGCAGTGGCAAGAGATTCTCTCTACTCTCTCTAACCCATCTTCAGGCCCCTTGTTCCCTGGGCTGCCCCAGTTTGTCCATGAAGCCTCCAAAGACAATTCTCATTGGTTCCTGAGGAAGACAGAGGGAGCACCGAGTTCCAATCCTGTCTCAATCCTGAACTGCTCAGTGGCCTTGGGCAAATCGCATCCTCTCTGTGGACTCAGTTTCCCCATGGGTAAAATGGGAACAAGGACTTGAAGATCTCTAGGGGTGCATCAAGTCTGAGAAAGGAAGAGTTTGAGGGAGTCCCATACCACCCACCATCATCAAGTCAGGCCAGGGCTTGGGTTGCCCAGCCTGGGGGTCAATGGTCAGGGGTCTGGACCCAGAGGACTCCCTCCACCAACAGATGTTTCAGAAATGGGGGGCAGGGGGCAGGGGGACGGGCAGGCTGAGGGCCAGGGCCCACCACTCCTCTTTGGAAAGGCTCTTTGGCCAGCTCTTGAGACAGACTTGGGGAGGCGTGGGAGGTGGAGGAGGAGCAGGTCCAGGTGGGGAAAGGGCCCCCCCAACCCGCCAGCCCCAGCCCTTCATCCCAGTTCCTCACTCAGAGGCCCGCCGAGCTCAAGGAGGGAATGCAGGAGGAGGCGTGTGGCTGGAGCAGGAGCTGGGAGACACAGTCACTGGGCCAGCCTTGAACCCACCCTCAAAGGCTGCCTCAGGCCCCCAAGCCCTTCCATGCCCCAAAAGGGAGACGGGCCTCGTCACTGGCAATTCAACCCCACGGAGGGAGGATCAACAGTGGGCAGGCAGAGGGAGGCAAGACCCCACGCAAGGGGCCGCCCAGCCCAGGATCCAAGCCGAGAAGCCAGTCTGGCCCTCAGGCCTGCTCCCTATAGGTTCTCGCCGGGCTGATACTGGGGCTCGGTGGACGTGAAGTAGTCCTCCAGGAAGGCCTGCAGATACTCAAAGGTGGGCCGCTCCTCCGGCTCCTTCCGCCAGCACTGGCACATGAGGTCGTGCAGGGACTCGGGACACTCAGGAGGGCAGGGCATCCGGTAGCCCCGCTCCACCTGGTCCAGTACCTCGCGGTTTACCATCCCTGTGGGCAGGAGGAGGCATGAGGAGCCTGGTTCCAGCAGGGTGGGGAGAAGACGATGGGGACAACAAAGAGGGCTTCCTGCCTCGGGCGGTTTGGGAGTGACTGTGGACAAGCCCCATCCCCAAGGTTGAGAGTCCTGACTCTAGGGAGAGCCTCAGCTCAGATGATCAACCTCTGTTATACAAATGGGGAAACTGAGGCCCAAGAGGGGTGATGGCTTGTCCAAGGACACTAGGGCAGAGGGACTCAGGGACTCGAGATCTCACCAGGGTAGGGTACCCGGCCCTTCGTCGTGAGTTCCGTCAGTAGGATCCCAAAGGACCACACGTCCGACTTGATGGTGAACCGGCCATAGAGGGCAGCTTCTGGGGCCGTCCACTTGATGGGGAATTTGGCACCTGCAGGAGTGAGAAAGACCAGGGGGCGGCTCAGCAAAATGTCACAGCCATTCTCATCCCCACTGGACAGATGAGGAAACTGAGGCTCAGGGAAGGGCCACGACCTGCCCCAGGGCACATGGCATCCACCGACGGGCACTGCCCACCTTGCCGGGCTGTGTACTCGTTGTCCTCGATGAGCCGAGCCAGCCCAAAGTCAGCCACTTTGCACACCAGGTTCTCCCCGACCAGGATGTTGGCCGCGCGGAGATCCCGGTGGACGTAGTTCATCCTCTCCACATACGCCATGCCCGAGGCGATCTGCAGGCAGAAGTGCAGGAGTCTGGCTCAGGGGCCACCCCATGCCCTTCCCAGGACCACAGGCATGAGCCAGGGTTGGGGTCATCCTCGGGGGGTGGGGGAGGGAAAGCCGACCAAACTCCCTGCCTGCCCTACACTTTTTCAGGCCAACAAAGTCAGTTTGTAAGAAATGTTGTTAATGTAAAAAGGACCCGTGCTTGGTGGAAGAAGGGAGTCAGGGCAAAGGGCAAAGGGGAGGTGCAAGATAAGATGCAGCCAGAGAGGTGGGGTGACCATGAAAAAGAAGCCCCAGCTGCCCCACAGACACAAGTGAGCACCAGGGCCTGCCCATTGCCCCAATTCCTCTCTCTGAACCTTGGCTTTCTCATTTGTAAAATGGGAATAATAGCCATCCCTATTCCTAACTGTGGTAAGGATTAAATGAAAAATGGTTGCTGAGCACTGCCCATAGCAAGTATGAATACACACACGTTTGCTGAGTGACCGAATGACCTTTACAGAAAAGAAAAACTGAGCCTGAGGCCCCACAGTGATTCAGTGATTCTTAATGCCCAAGAAAAGACTCTTACCTCAGCCTGGAACCACCACCCACAGCACAGGGTCCCAATAATACATGTGGGGAGATCAGTGAGTGTGAGGGCAATCAAGGCAGGCTACCTGGAGGGGGCACTAAAGAGGCAGGACTTGGCTGAGCCAGGATGGAGTGGGTCTGGAGGCGGGAGGGCCAAGGATGTGGGGAGGTGGGAGGGGCTGACTCACCTGAGCAGCCATGTCCACCAGCTGAGGCAGTCGCAGGTACTTGCCTGTTTCTCCCTTGAGAAAGTCCAGCAGACTCCCTGGCAGAGAGAGACTTGGCTCCAGTCCCTGCCCCACCCTGCCCTGTCCTCCCGGAGCCAGGAAGCAGAGGTTCCCAGGTCCTGTCCACCCAAGGAGGCTGGCCCCACTTGAAAAGCACAGCAGATTTTATATAAACCCATCTCTGAACAAAGTCTCTCACTCAACTTTTGTCTCTCAAAGGACAAGCAGGATGGGAAGCAAGCCAAACGTCCATCTCCAGGTGAATGGATAGACAAACATCCACACAACAGAATACTACTCAGTAATAAAAAAGGAACAAAGTACTGGTACATGTAACAACTGGGATGACTCGTAGATGTGAAAGATTGCAGTATGAAATTCTAGGATAGGCAAAAACGAATCTATAATGAGAGAAAGCAGATCGGTGGTTGCCTGGGGCACCCCCACACCACCCCAGGTATGGGAGGTACTGTCTGCAAAGGGGTGCAAGAGAACTTCCTGGGATGATGGAGATATTCTAGATCTTGACTGTAATAAGGGACACAGAGTATCCATTTCTTAAAACTCTTTGAAATGGACACTTAAATGGGTGCATTTGATCATATTTAAATTATATCCCCCAAAAGTGGAATTTTTAAAAACATAAATTAATTTAAAAATTAAGTGAAGGCCAAGTCAGGGACTTGGTCTGGATATGGCTTAGCATGCAGGGTTGGTGGAATTCTCTTACAGTCCCAGCATGGCAAACAGCTTTAGAAAATACGCAAACTAGGGGATAGGGTACATTGTGGGAAATTATTTAAAACAAAATGCACAAACCAATCTTTGCTTTGGTTTAACTTTCTGCTGATGTGAGAATTTGATTCTACTCCATTCCACAAAGATGTACATTCCAAATCTGGGGGACACGAAGCATGCCCCCCACCTGCCTGGCTGGGAGAATGCATATCTTTGGAGGACAGGGCAGCCCAGTGATGGGCTGGCTCACTTCTCTGTGCCACCTGCTCGGGCCTCACCTTTGCTCATGTACTCCGTGACGATGTAGATGGGCTCCTCGGACACCACTGCATACAGCTGCACCAGCTTCTCATGCCTCAGTTTCTTCATAACCTGGGCCTCCTGCAGGAAGGCCTCTGGAGACATCGTGCCCGGCTTCAGAGTCTTGATGGCCACCCTTGTGGTGCCGTTCCAGGTCCCTGGGTGGGAGGGGCAAAGCTGGCTCAGTGGAGGCTCCTGTCCTTACCCCTCTCCCACCGGAACCCAAGTGCCAATCTCAATCCTGGTCTACCTAGCCATGTGACAAACCAAGGCTGGGGCACTCTCTGAGCTTCAGTGTCTTCATCTGTACAACGGGCAAAATAATAATGGCTCCTCACAGGGCCACTACAAGGATGAACTGAGTCCGGTACATGCTCAAGAAGCAGTAGCTGCTGTTATGACTATGATTATTAGGAAGGTTCCAAAGAGTAGCATGTCAGCCCGAGAAACAGAGACCATGATTCCAACCTGACAGCCCCCACTGTGGGTGGTCTCGGGCCCCCTGAACTCTCAGCAGGGTATCAAAGGTGCCTCAAGCATTAGCAATGGAACTGTGTACTGGTGGGGGCTGGGGTAGGGAGGAGCCAGCCCAGGGTCTGCTGAGGCCTCCAGAACAAAAGGTCACCTCCGGAGCCCAAGGCCTCCAAAGAGGAGGGCATGGCACTAAGTACAAGGGTTTGGAGGTCAGACCAGCTGGACTCTGACTCTCTCATGTGTTTCGGTTCTTCCCCGAGTCGCAGTTTCCTCATCTGAAAAATCGGAGCGCTATAGAGCCTACTCGGAGGGGCTCTCTGAGGATTAAATTGAGATTTTATGCACGGGGCCAAGCCCACTGTGAGGGCTCAGTAAATAACTAACTGCTGAGGTTATCGTTGTATTATCATCTGTGATTTTCCTTGGGGGACCTTGGGGGAGCCTATATTCTAGACCAGTGTGGTTAATCCGAGTTCCTGTCCCCACTGGGCCTGCAGCTCGTTTGGTGAGGAGCCCTTGTTCCACCCTGTCTCTAGGCCTCAATTGGAGGGTTGGGGCTCAGGCTGGTCTCTGTGGCCCTCCTGGCACAGGCCACCTGGAGATCTGTCCATGGCACTTCACGAGTCCAGCAGGTGCACCTCAGGAGGGAGTGAGAGCCTCCCCCACTGACATCTCCGCACACCCAACCCAGGAAGGCGTTCTGCAGCCACCAAACAGCTGATGCTGTGGGGTTACCTGGGTTTTACTTAAGTCCCCACTTTGTGTCTGTGCCTTGGAGCTGGCCTGTCATCCCTCTCCTGTCCCCAGCTTGAAGCCCAGGCTGCCCCTCCCCTGTCCTGGCCTGACCTCCAGCCTCATCCTTGCCTCCCACCCCGGAGCCCCCTGTTCCCCTCAGCCTTCTGAAGGGGGGACGTGGCTCAGAGGAAACAACCTTGAAAATGGCAAACCATGGCCCACCTCCGGCCCGACCTCTAGGACTCCCTGACCAGTCCAGGGAGAGAGGCCAGGGTTTCGTCCAGCAGCATGGTGTTCGCCTTCTAAGACAGTTTTGCCATTTCTCCAGGGCGAGGCAGAAGCCTGTTTACAAGCCCAGAACCCACC
Organism: Bradypus variegatus; assembly: GCA_004027775.1. Taxonomy (NCBI): domain Eukaryota; kingdom Metazoa; phylum Chordata; class Mammalia; order Pilosa; family Bradypodidae; genus Bradypus; species Bradypus variegatus. The sequence goes on along the minus strand of PVKY010001678.1, from coordinate 20,206 downwards.
AGGCCCTGTGCTTCCCAGCAATCCCCTCTGTGAGCTGGGCTTCTTTCTCCCAGGCTAGGTGCAAACATGCACACTGCCCATGGGCCCACATTCTCTCTCACCTGCAGGTGGGTCCTGTAGCACCAGCCCCATTTTATAGCTAAGAAGACTGAGGCTCAGAGAGCCGCTGCCTATTCCCACATGACCACAGGGCAGGGCACGGGGAGACCTCAGCACCCCCCGCCCCGAGCAGCTCTGGGTAAAAGGTGCTGCTGTCTGCAGAGGCGCAAGCTGTAGCGAGTCTCACCCTCCCACCTTGCAGCACTGGGGGTGGGTGGCTACACCCCAACTCAGTGCCAGCCACTGCAGGGATATTCCATATTTAAAATAGGGCCCCTCTGTTCAGCAGAGGCGACTGCGGCTCACGAAGAAGGGATGGAAGGTTAGGGGGCCTTGAGCTGCCACTCGGTTTGGACATCTGCCTGGTTCACAGGTGGTGGGGGGCACCAAAGTCCCCCTGAGGGCACCCTGGTCTCTCCTGAGGGGCAGGGGAAGAGCCTTACCCATCCACACCTCTCCGAAGCAGCCCTGGCCCAGCTTGACCTCCAGCCGCAGTGACTCCCGGGGGATCTCCCAGGCGTCCTTGGCCAGGCCCTGCGTCTGCGGCTTGGACGTGGGGCACACGGTGGTGAGGCGGTGGCACAGGCCGTCAGCGTGTTCTGAAGACAGAAGCAGGGAGCTGGAGCTTGAGCAGGGCCCCCGCCCTGGGGCCTCCAGCTCTCCTGGGCTGTGCACACAGGCTACGCCCCAAAAGCCAAGCATCCACACCTGCAAGCCCACCCCCACCCTCCACCCAGGCCCACACTGCCTCATGCATCTACTCACTGAGTCACTCATTCATTCATTCATTCATCAGAATTTCAGGGGTGGCCTAGGCAGGTGCCACGGACCCAGCTGGGGATAAGTCCAATGGACTCCTGCCCTCAGGAAGCTCACCGTCCAGGGGAGCCAGCTTCCCTTAAGCACCTTCTAGGACCCCAAATGTGGCAGAAGAGAGCTGTGCAGGGCTGTGAGTGGGAGAGCAGGAGGCTTGATGGAGTCCTGGAAGGCTTCCCAGAGGAAGTGAGAACTGGGCTTGGATCTGCAGGAGGTGAGTGGGGGAACAGCACTGCAAGCAGAGAGCAGAGCCTGTGCAGAGGCCCTGAGAGAGGAGCAAGCTGTAGGGCTGGAGGAGCCAGACAGAGGCCAGAGAGGCAGCAGGGAGCCAAGGGGGAAGTGGGGTACCAGCTGGAGGCAGTGGAGCAAGCAGGACTCAGACCCCCCCAGGGCCTCGGGGAACATACTGGGTAGGGTCTTTATTCTAAGATTCCAAGGTGGCCTCTGGAGGGTGTTGGTCAGGGGGAACAAGGTGCCCTGATGATCCGGATTTAAGGCTCAGAGTGAACCCTAGGCGGTGGCCGTCGGGATGGAGGGTGGTGACGATCCTAGAAGGATTCTCGGGTTGGGAGAAGCTGGTGACCCCTGCACAGGCCACATCTGCACACAGAGGCCAAGGCCACACACCACAAACACGCAGACACCCAAGCCCATGGAGACGCGCCACATGGGTGCACACAGTCTGAGACGCCGCAGGCCGCGGGCAGCCTGGACCTACCCCACCCTCCGCACCGCACCTGCACCGCCCGCGCGCGCACACAGAGGCACACAGCCGAGCACTGCGGCTCCGCTCCCCCCCCTTCGAGGCAATCAATCTCGCCGCCCCCTCCTCCTCATTCAGTAACCGGTTCAGACCAGTCCTAGGGCTGCAGAGACAAACCAGCCTGGGCCCCCTCCCGCCCCCACTCCGGGGCTCCCTGCTCCTCTGGGGCAGCCCCCTCCTCACCCGCCAGCTGCAGAGGGGGAGAAGGAGGAGGGGGACAGGGGTGGGGGGCAGCAGAGGGAAGAGGGGTGGCAGGGAGGACAAAGAGAGAGGAGAGAGCAGGGAGAGCTGGAGGAAAGGGAGGGGAGGAGGAGACCCCAATGGGTTCACAGACGTGACCAGCCTCCTTGGCCCCAGAGTCCCCTCCTGGGGTCCACGGCGGAGGGCTGGGGAACCCTCCCCGTCCTCAGAGCCCGAGCTCGGGCGGCACCCCTGGGCACTCACTGGAGTAGTAGGCCACGAGCTGCTGCAGGCTGCCGAACTGGGTGCGGGAGGTGATGTAGAAGCCGCCGCTGTCCAGCTTGCGGATCTTGTAGTGCTTCACATTGAGGCCCTTGGCGTTGTCGAAGTCGGACACGGAGAGGCAGTAGGCACCTGCAGGCAGGGCCGAGAGGAGCCATGAGTGACCCCCAGGGAGTGACCCCCACAAGCTGCAGCAGCGCCGGGGGCCGGGGTGGGGGACGCATCAGACCCAGAGTGCCATTCTGTGCCTGACACTGAGGGAAGGCAGGCCCGGCGCGGGCGGGTGCCTGGCGAGGACAGAGCCGGCTCCATCCCACCGGTCTCAGCTATGCGCCCAGCTCTGGGGCAGCCACCAAGGCAGGTGGCTTCAGGCCAGAGGTTCTCGCCTTGCACCCTTGGCCCTGGCAAGACCTCCAACTCCTGGGGGTGCATCCCAGCTGTATGGCCCTGGCCTGCTGCTGGCCCTCTGTGGGCCTCTGTGGGACCATGCAATGAGAAGAGGGCCTGGCACCCAGGAGGTGCTCAATAAATGTTTGCTGGGTGCCTGGGAATGGCTCCAAGTGGCTGTGTGTCCCGTCCCTGGCCTAAGTGTTTCCACTCTCTGGTCTCCTGTCAGGGGCATTCTCAGCACCCACAGGAGGGTGGCTGAGGCTGTAGCAGTTGTGGGCAGGAGACCACAGGCTGGGTGTGCCCTGAGGACGGCCCAGACGGAGCCAGGCCAGCCCTGGTGTCCCCCTCCCTGCTTCCCTTGAGGCTGGAAAAGCTGTTGGTTGGAAAAGTCTCCTCCTGCCCTGCAGGCCTGGCCAGGAGCCTGAGCCCAACAGATGCCTGGGGTGGCGTCAGGGAATGAAGCTGAGCCCTGGAGTAGGGGGTGGAGGCTCCAGCAGCCAGAGAAGGCCCAGCCACTGAGCCGAGAGAGGGAAAGCGGCTGGACTCATGTCACCCAGAAAGTCAGAGCAGCAGTAGAACTCAAACCCACACACCGGGTCCCAAATGCCTATACTTGGGCAGCTATGACTTGCTGCAGATGGCCCAGGCCGTGTGCATGTGGAGCCACAGGCCTGAGCCCGAGGCCAACCCCTGACCACATGTGCACACATGCAGGCATGCCTGGGCCCGGCAGCCACACACTCACACATGGACATGCTCCCCAGGTCCCTGGCAAGAGGATAAACCCAAAAGAATCCAAAAGAATTCACTCCTACACGGCGACACACAGACAACTCCACCCCCACAGGCACACACACACCTGGACCCACACATGGCATGCACACGTGTACATGGCGACATGACCACTCATAAGTGCATATGCATGACATGGGTGCCCAGCTTTCCCGGCTCCTGGGCTCCCACTGAACCCCAGGCCCACAGGGAGCAGCCCAGCTTTATTGCCATGCTGACAGGGAGCCTATGACCCTCTTTCTGAGGTCTGGAGAAAAAGAGAGTGACCTTTACTCTCCGGCGTAAGGGAGTGATCTGCATTGTCTGGCATAGGGGGGCAGGAGAGGAGTAGGGGCCAGGATTGTTGGAGGAAAGACATGGCCAGGCCTTGGCACCAGTCCAGCCCCAGAGGCCCCTCAGGAAGAGAAAGAAGATCAGCCCCCACCCTGGGAATAAGCCTTTTGCTGTGTGACCCTCAGACCTCTGGATGACCTGTCCTCATTCCTCAACAAGGAAACTGAGACCAGAGAAACTAAGCTTCATCTTTTGCTGCACCTCTAGCCACCCCGGATAATTCATTGCTCCCAGAATGGTCCTCCCTACCTTTGACCCTGCCATTTTCTCCACCTGGAAGGCTCTTCCCACCCTACGCCATATACCGAACTCCTATTCATTCTGCAACACCCAGCTCAAAAAACCCCACAAAAGACTCAATTCCCAGTGGCCAGCAGGAGCACTCCTACCTTTTGTGGTCTCGCTTTCTCGCACTAAGAAGGTCCCTCGTGGGTTCTCCGTGTTGAGCAGCAACCGCTCTGACTCCCGCCTGGTGATCTTGCCAAAGTACCACCTGGGGCGGGAGGGAGGAGAGAGGTGTTGGCAGTCCAGGCTTCCTCCCATCCACAGTGCTTCCCCCAGGGAGGTGGCCAGGGCCCTGGGCAGCCAGACATCCCACCCTGGCCCAGGAACAGCAGTGCTGGGAAGCAGGCAGGTGGCCAGAGACAATACTCACTCCTCGGCCTGGATGGAGTCAGAGGGCGCCACGTAGTTGCTGGGGATGTAACCCGTTTGTCCTGTGCTGAGCGAGTGGGCCAGCCACCAGTCTCCCTCTCTGAGCAGGGGTAGAGGGAGGGAACAAAGGAGAAGGGGGCCATCAGCCGTGGGCCCGGCAACCTGCAGAATTCACAGGTGCTGTGCCAGGGGCCCCAGAGGTGGGGTGAGGCTCAGGGAGGCAGTGGGATCAGCTCGAGGTCACGCGGCCTGCCAGGTCGAGCTGGCCTGGAACACGTCCCCTCCCTGCCCCAAATATCTCTTTGCCAAAGCTGGCTCAGACGGACTTTGTCCAGGACCATGGTAGGATGGACCTCAGTCAGCCTGAGGCCCATCTGCAAGGACAGACTTCTGGGATGGGAAGTAATCAATCTGCTTCCCTTTGATGGACCAAGCTGTCTCAGGATGCCCAGAGCTGCCCTGTGAGGGATGGAGGGAGCTCCCCATCTCTGGGGGCAAACAAGTTGTAAGAGGAGAAGATTCTGCCCAAGATGGATGTCACACTAGACCTTCCAGGACTCCAAAGCTCTGAGATTCAGAATCCCAATCTCGGAGGCTGGTGACACCTGAGTGGAGGCAGAAGGTGGCTCTTTGGGGGCAGGTAGAAACCCAGGCCCCAATCCTGCAAACTAGAGTAATGCTTGCCTCTGTCACAAAATACGGGTCACCTCCCCGGCTGAAAATGACAGGCTGCCTCCTAAAGCCTGCCCATCCACAGGGGGACACTGAGGTCAGAGGGGCTGGGACTTGCCCAAAGTCACACAGTGAGTCAAATCAGGGGGCACTGAGGTGGCAGAATCCCCAACCCCAGGGCAATTCCACACTAACTGCCCCATGGGGAGAAGGAGGATGTGGTGGGGATGGGGCAGGAGGAGCGCCCCAGCACGGTCGGGTCCCCTGGGCCAGGGTGGGAGTGGGGAGGGGGTGGAAGTACCTTTGCAGCCATCTGAATGTGAACCAGGTCTGGCTGGAGCGGGGGTCCAGAGACACAGAGGAGGGAGGAGAAAGCGAGACCCAACAGGAGAGAAGAGGCAGAAATGGGGGTGGTGAGAGGCAAAGAGGCAGAAAGAGCGAGGGAGAGTGGGAGGGGTAGCTAGGCCGTGCTGGGGGTGGGGACAGGGCAGGCAGCCGGCAGGGGCCTCACATCCAAAGCACCACAGGGGACCGGGAGAGGGTCCATGGGGGTGAGGGGAGGTCAACGGGCAGGGCAGCCTGGGAAATAGAGTCCACCCCCACTGTGCAGATGGGAAGACTGAGCCCAGAGTAGCTAGGCCTCCGTCAAGGTCACACAGCCAGGCCCAGGCTCCTGACTCCCAGACTCCACGCCTGATAGCTTCTTCTCAACCCAAGGCTGCCTGTGGGCCTCACTGCAACCCCGAGAAGCTGCGTAGTGAGCAGGATATGCCCCTTGCCGGGGCCCAGAGAAAGGCCCTTGCCCACAGTCCCCTGGTCAGAACTTGAACATGAGTCCCGGGCACTTGTTCTTCTGAGCTGCCCCCAACCATAATCCTCAGCCCATTTTGAAGATGGAAAAGTTGAAGCCAGGAGGGGGTAGGGCTGGGGGAGCTCTCTAAGGATCTGTGAGTGGGCAGCGAGCACCCCAGACCCTGGGGCACGGCCTGGCGGGCCGAGGCGGAACCAGAAGGTGCAGGGTCCCTTCTGGATGGAGTGAGATGAAGGGAGTACAGTTGGGGCTGGTGGGGCTGACTTAGCTTTGGGAACCATGACACATACTCAGGCAGGGCAAAACTCATGTGGGGGCATTGGGGAGAAGGACCTTAGGGTAAGGAGCGAGGCCACCCTTGGGGGTGCCCACTGGGGGTCTGTCCATACTGTCTGTCCCATCTGACCCTCCAGGCCACCCTGTGAAAGAAGAAGGCAAGACCCCAAGCTACAAGGATGTGGCTCAGAGATGTCAAGGGACCAGCCCAAGGGCACACAGCACCCAAGCGGGAGCAGCCCAGTGCTTTTATTGTAGAGCTGAGGTACAGAGAGGGACAGAGATTTGCCCCAAACTACAAAGCAAGGACTCGAGCCATAAAGAACAGCCCCTTGAGCTCTTCCAGGCCAAATCCGTCATTTCATCAATGGGGGAAATGAGGCACAGAGAGGGCCAGTGAGTTGCCCATAGCCACACAGTGAATCAGTGGCAGAGCGGAGATGGAAACCAAGGCCCCTGAGTGCCCATGGCAGGCTCCTGGACCCCTGCACTCCCCTGGGCATCACAGAGGGAAGTCAGGGGAAGGTGGAGGGGGAAGCAGCAGGACTGGGGACGGGTCAGGCACTGACTGGGCTGAGGACTAAGGTCAGAGGCCATGACAAAACTTGACAAAGCCAGAATCTGCGAGCTGGCCGGCCCCCGGGAGCTCCTGAGTCATCCACTCAGAGCAAGAGGCCCGCAGGGAGTTGGCGCCCAGAGGCCGGCTGAGCAGTGCCCTAGAAGGTCTGAGAAGTGTGGAGCACTAGGCCCAGATGACATCACCCAGACCTTGGCCAGCAGAGCCTCCGGCTCCCCGACAGCAGCCCCTGGGCCAGCTTGGGACTTCACAGCCAGGCCGGGGCTTTATTTCACACGGCTCCGGGAGGGGTGCACCATAAACTTACTCAAGGGCCCAAGGTCCAGCTTCGGGTTTCTGAGGGCCTGGGCCCGGAAGCAAACAGCCCTGGGTGCCATCCCAGCTCACCCCTGCTGGCTCTGGGCCTTTCACCCTGCCATGTTCCTCCAGAGCCTCAGTTTCCTCTTCTGTAGGGCAGAGACACGCACACCTCCCTTCCTCAGGGGGTACTAAACAAGAGGGTGTAAAATGCCAAGCCCTTGACACTCATGAGCTGTTGGTATCCTGATCTGGCCCAAAAAACAAAACCGACTAACTCTGTATCACTATGGTACTCTCCCCACTCTCCAAAACGTTTTGAAAAACCGAAGCAGCTCAGTCCCAGGCTCCAATTACGATTTGCTGTGTGACCTTGGCAAGTGTCCTGCCCTCTCTGTGCAGGTCTTAGTTTCTCCATCTGTAAAAAGGAGATAATATTCACAGAATCTCCCTTGCAGGCAAAGTGTGTAAATCAGTTGGCATCAGAGCAAGCTGAGATAATTACTGTGATTACCATCTGAGCCTCAGTTGGTCTCCCTGTGAACCAGAGGTACCCCACCCCCATCATCCCCCGTCAAAGGTCTGGAAGGCTCAGAACTGCCTCGGGTGTCCGTGAGCCACGGGCCCAGGGCTGCTCCTTCATGAGGGTCCCCACGGCTCCCCAGCACAGTCCGTCCGGCTGGGTTGCCAACCTGAGCTCAGTGTAGGCAGCACTGAGTTATCCAGCCGGGCAGAGTGACTGCATCTGGCACCTTCCCTGGGACCTGGTCCTCATTAGATGGGCAGGAAGAAGGAAAGGATGGAAGGGAATCACACATTCCCTGCCTGACCCTTCACCTTCCCACACATGGCCAGAGGAGAAAGCGCTGGGCCAGGAGTCCCAGGCTGCAGTTTTACATCCCATCTGCTAGTCACTAGCTGTGTGGCCTCAGGCAACTGACCTTCCCTCTCTGAGCCTCAGGGTCCTCTTTTTTGGACCCTAATCCTTGCACCAGGAGTGTGGGCTGCTGGAACCAGGAATTTTTACTGCTTTGGGGTATTTTTTATCTTGCTTGTGCTGTTGGGACTGGTCAGAGAAGTGCTTTGGGGCTTCTAGACGAGCCGGTGGTCTGGCAGGACCCAGCTCCCAGGCTGAGAGCCCCAGTACTGAGGCTGGCTGGAGCCCCAGCTGTGGCCAGGCAACCTAGGTCACCACCGGCCAAGTGTCCAAGCCCTGAGGCCTGGGGCATGCAGCCTGTGGGGCAAGGGGAGGGTGAGGCCAGGGCAGGCCACTTGAGGACAGGGCAGGATCCTCAGAGGCTCCCACAGGGGTGTCCAGGGCAAGGGGGCAAGGGACAGCTTAGGTGCTGTTGGCCTGCAGTGCCTGCTAGAGAGCTCCCCCAAAGAAGCCATGGGAGTCTGGGAGGGAAGAAGGGGCAGCTCTGGGAGCAAGCCGGAGTCAGACCTGGGAGGGGCCCCAACACCTGGGGACATGGACACCAGGTCAGTGGGCTCAGGGCAGTCAGACTCAGATCCCAATGGGCTTCCTTGGACCCGGGGTTGGTTGGCACAAAGATCCAAGGAGCAGGGTCCCCAGGCCTGCCATGGCAAGGACCCTGCCCCAGCCAGCCTTGGCCAAACCCCCAGGACAGATGGGCTCATGCTCCAGCTCTCCACCCACATGGCCTGGGCTTTCCAGACTAGAATCTGGAAGACCCTGGCCCATGGAGTGGGCCGGGCAATAATGAACCCTAAACAAGAGTATAAGGATGAGCAGGCTGGTTCCTGGGTGAGGAATGGGGCTGGAACACCTCTAATCTGGGTGGCCCATTACCCTCTAGGCCCCCAGATTCCCCCAACTCCAGCACCACACACTCACTCAGGCGAAGAAGCAGCCGTGAAGTAAGGGCTCCTGGTCCCCCCCCCCAATCCCAATCATGGGCCCCATGCTGCTACCCAGGGGCTTCCCATGGATAGACCTCTTTTCGGCCACTTCCAGCCCTCCCAGCAACCGAAGCACCCCCAGGCCAACCTGGCAGGCAGGAAGGAGGGGAAGGGGCTGGTCAGACAGAGGAAGGAGTGGGGGCTACCCCCTGACTCAGGCTGAAAGAGGCAGAATCAAAGGCGCCTGGTCCTTTCCTGCCTTTTCACCTCCGCTTGAGCTGTAAGCCCAGCCCAGCCTGCCCTACTCTCGGAGCAGGCTGAGGCTCTCCCAGCGCTGCCCCGTCTCCTCCTGGTGCCCCTTCCCCTGCAGGGCCCCCTTCCTCCTCTGGGCACCTGGACACCTCCACCGAACAAATCCTACAAGGGCCACGGGTCAGAGGGCCTGCCTCCCCACCCCAGCTCTGCCCTACTAGCTGTGTGACCTTAGGCAAGTCATTTCACCTTTCTGGGCCTCAGTTTCCTCATCTGCAAAATGAGGAAATAAGAATTTCTGCTTCACAGGGCTATGGAGATGTGTGAATAAAATGATGCAATGTAAAGTGCATAACCCTCTGGTGAGTGACAGGTGAGGTAGGGACCAAAAATGAGATAGATCAGAGAGCAGCCGTGGAGGAGCTCTCAGTCTGAGAGGGGAGGCAGATGACAGGAGAGCTGGGGCTGCCCCAGGATTCACTAGGAAGGGAGAGGAAGGTTGGGGAAGCCCCACTCCCAGAGACAGCAGTGAAGGGAGGGGAGAGAGCTGCTGCCTAAGTTCCAATCATGGCTTTTGCTACCTGGTTGCTGTGTGACCTTGGGCGAGTGCCCTCACGTCTCTGAGCCTCAGTTTCCCCACTTGCAAAATGGAGGCAACCCCCTCCTCAACCCCATCAATTGCTGCAGAATTGCAGAGAGGAGTAAATGTGAGGACACAGGTAAAAATGCCTGGAACCACACCTCTGTGCCTTTTCACCTCACAGATAAGGGACTCCCGAGCTGGGTTTCGAGGGATGCACAGGAGTTTGCCAGGCAGAGATGGGAGAAAGGGTTTCAGGCAGAGAGAACAGCATGCATGAGGGGAGGGAGACATGAACAAGCAAGATGCGACTGGGGCTGGTAGAGATGTCCATCCTCCTCAGCCAGGCCTTTGAGGACAGTCAGGAGCCTGCCCTGCCCTTCTAGAGCCTCCCAGCCTTTCCCCAGCTGTGCAGGCATCCAGCCCCCTCCAGCTCTCCTTCTGCAGGCTACCTCTTGAGAGGGACTGCCTTCCACCACCTCTACTTGCCAGACCACTTCACTGTTCTTCTTTTGAGACCTGCTGGTCCCCTCAAGGGGCTCCAAATGGCCAAACTGACCCAGCCCTACCCTGGCCTGGACGGGGGCAGCAGAGGCTGGTTCCCGAGTACATAGACAAGGCCCTCTGCACCGGGGTCTCAGGCCCTGCACATAGCTGGGCTCCAAGTGGGCTGCCGAGGAGCAGAATGGGGAGGGCATGCATTAGTAGGAAGGCAGATGGGGAGGAGGTTTCATGGTAATTGAAAGGGGTAATGGGAGGGCACCCCCATCTCAGCAGGGTTGAAGGTCAGGGACCTGGCCAAACCAGCGGTGGTGGGAGGGGAGAAGCCAGGGAAGCTGGGAAAGGGGAGGTGGGCAGCAAAGGCAGGGCCACTGGGATGGGAGAGCACATGCAGACAGCAGCCCCCTCCCCCAGCAAGGTGTCCCCCCAGCCCACGGCCCACACAGTGTGTACACACCTGACATCCACCTTTCTCCTAGGGGCCAGCAAGAGAGAAGCAGAGAGAGAAAGGCTGAGACAGGGCTGGGGGAGCAAGCATGGGCCAGGGGATGGAGAAAAGGGGGTTCCCATGGCTGGAGAGGGGGACAGCAGGCACTGACAAGGGCACCGCCCTCTGCCTGTGGCTCCTGCATGGCAGGAACAAGCCCTGCACCCCCAGTGTAGAGCCCCCGCTGCCCTCCGCCCGTCTCTTAGGGCCTGAAGCCTCAGCCGCCCCCTCCATGACAGGCATCTTGGCAGCCAGGCAAAAGGAAAGGGAAACAGGGGAGAAGGAGGGGAGGGGAGGGAGGGGACCCTCTCCCCATGGCTGGAGACCCGCACACCCCTCACCGCCCTGCTCCTCTGCCCACAGTGGCCCCAGAGTCTGGTAGGGGCCCCCGTGACCTACTAGGCCAGCTTGGCTCTGGGCTGCCCCCCCAGGCTGCCCTGCTCTCCACACCCTATCCCAGCATCTCATCCCCATGCCCAGTCTGCCCCTCTCAGATGGGATATTTCGTCTCCAACCCTCCCAATATGAGCCCTTCCCCATACAGCTGGAGACTTCCAGCTTCACAGGCTGCCCCCAGCCCTCTGCTCCCAGGTCACTGATGCAGGTGCTTCTGTGGGCATGGCCCTAGCTCTAGGCCCTGGCTCCTGGGCCCTAGTTCTGCCCTGACCACAGGCCCTTCTGTGGGATCTGAGGTCAGATGACCCATTCTCTGTGCCTCCCCCAGTCCCCACCATCTCCAGTTTCTGGACCCAGGCCTCTGCCCCAACAGCCTGCCTGGAGCCCAGGCCAACAACCACCGCCTGCCTCTTCATTCCCACAGGCCCCGTTACAGTGTCCTGGAGCCTCCAACCCGCCTGGACACTCAGCGCTGCCCGGCGCCCATCTCCATGCTCTCTGGCCTTGGCACTGCCTGCAGGGACGCCAGGCCCGGGGTGGGGGGTGTCCTAAGGGCCAGGGGCAAGGGGGCACTCACGTGTTGTTGACAATCTGGAGGCGCTCCCCTTTCTTGAAGGACAGGTCTGTTTCTGTCCGCGACTCATAGTCGTAGAGGGCCACAAAGGTGGTCACCCCACCTGCGGAGAGGGGCGGGCTGGGTCAGAGGATGGACAGGAGGACCCTGCACCCCAGGGGGAGTGGGGGATGGCCTCCCATGTGCCATCAGAGCCCAGCCTGGAGGTGTGGTCACGTGGGGGCATGAATGCGGGTCCACGTGTGTCCGTGTGTCTGTGTGTCCCTATGGGGGCCTGTTGGGACACGTCTGTGTGTGCCCGCTGGGCTTTAGGTGGCACTGGGTACTGTTTGGGGTCTGTCTGCTCCCCCTAGATCAAGAAGCCCCCAGAACAGTCATCTTTGTTTGTCCCAGAGCCTGGCACACAGTAGGTGCTAAAGAAGAACTGCGGATGAAGGGGTGAATCGGGCCTTTCTATGTGTCTGGGGAGATCCTGGCTCCAGTAAGTGTCCTTCAGAGGCCCTCTCTGCCCCCCACCCCATTTTAAATGACAACTTCCACTCCACACACATCCCCCATGCCCCCCTCCCTGCCATTCTTGTTTCTTCACAGCAGCTCTGCCTTCCAACATCCCTCCCACCAAACCACAGGCCCACACAGGCAGGGGTTTTGTCTGTTTATGCAATGCTGTGTCCCCAGCACATACTAGGGGCTCAACACACGTTTCTTGAAGAAATGAATGGGTGTGTTTGTGAGTCTGTGTGTCTCACTTGGGTGTGGGTTTGTCTGGGGGTCCACGCCTGTCCCTGTACCCCTGAGTGTGTGTCTGTGTGTGTTCTCACAGCACATATGTGCATTTGTACGTGGGGTCTACCGGGACCGTGATGGCATTTCTGGCTGAGTGCCTGTGTGTGTCCCTGGATGGGCTTCTGACTGCACGTGTGTGACTGCATCTGAAAGAAGGAGGTTATGATAGTGTGTGCACTTGGGTGTATGTCTGTGCCCAGGGATCCATGCCCACCTGTGGCCATGCATACGTGTCCTGTGTGGGTGTCTGAATGAGTTATGTGTGTATGGTCCTGAGTGTATCCGTGTAAGCACGCACACGTTTGTGTGAATATCTACATCAAGGAGTCTCTGGAACCCCATCTCCCACCCTGTCTGCAGCTCTCTACACATCCCTTGCCTGGGGCTGCCATGCCTCGTGGCGCCAGCAGAGGGCGCAGAGGAGCACGGCGGTGAGGACCAGGCCCCACCCCACCCCCAGGTGCACCCGAACCACCAGTGGCCCCCTTGGCTGCACACTGGCCTCCCATCCCGAGCCAGCTCCGGACCGACTGGAGCAAGGAGCAAAGCCTGGACCACGAGGCAGCAGGCGCGGACCTGGTTCCCACACTGCCCTAAGTAGCCCCTGACCTAAACCCTGTCTCTCTGGGCCTGTTTCCTCATCTGGGGTGGTCCTATGTTCGTTTTTAGACCCCTTTACACTCTGCATCTGATTCATCCCCAAAAGCAATGGATCAGCAGACATCCTTGAGTGTGCACCACCCTTTAGAGTTTACAAAGCTCTTCCCTACCCATGGCCTCTGGGAAACCCCCAACAGTTCCCAGGACAAGAAACCCAAACAGCTCCCCCTCCCCTTGTCCACTGACCAGCCAGAGGTCCCGCTCTCTGTGGGGAGGTGACCGTGTCCGAGGAGTTGAAGCCCCCGAACAGCTTGGGCTCGGCAGCCGCGGGGGCGAAGGCTGTGCTGGGGCCGCGGTGGCCATCGGCGGAGGCTGGCTTGCTGGGCGTCTGCGAGGAGGGGAAGGCGCCCCCCGCCCCGCCGTGGGTGTTCTCGGCGGGCTCCAGGCTGCGGCGCCGCTGGCCAGCGTCCCTGGGCTTGCTCTTGTTGCTGCCCATAGTCCTGGCTGGAGACAAGAGGGGACCCTGGGGTGAGGGGGAGGCTCTGGGAGCAGGTGGGGACCCTTAGGAGCCTCCACTCCTACCTGTTCTACAAATGGGGAAACTGAGGCTCAGAGACGGGCACTGTGGGACCCCGGATGAGCCAGCCTCTCAAAGTCGCAGTTTCTTCATCTGTAAGGTGGGGAGCATGATTGCACCCCTGGCAGACTTCCCTGGTACAGGGCCAGGCACAGAAGAAAGGCCTCATAATCAGAAGCCCTGAACTCCCCACCTCCCCTTGAGTCACCATTTCTGTCCCTTGTGGGCAGAGACAGTATCCAAGTCATGTCTGTATTCCCTGTACCTGACACACAGGAAGGGGTTTTCTGAGTTTGCTGAATGAATACACGACTGACCGAAACTGTCTAACTCTAACATCAGGGGTAAGGGGCTGGAGGCAGCGATTCAGCTGCAAGGCCTTGAAGAAAGAGAGATGTCTGGGAGCCTGCTCCGACCACAGGGCCTTTGAATACGCTGTTCCCGTTGCCTGGAGTGCTTCCCTCAATTCACGCCTCTCTCAATTCTCAGGTCACAAGTCACCTCCTCAGGAGATGTCCTCCAACTCCTCTGACTGGGTCAGATCCCCCTCATGTTTTGGGCCACTCCTTGACAATGTGCGGTCCAGTTTTAACATTTTTTAAATTTATGTGATTATTTGATTACCATCATGGGTTTTTGTCTGTCTTGTTCAGTGCTGTGTTCCCAGTGCCTGGCACAGGGCATGGCATGCAGTAGGTGCTCAATAAATGAATGGATGAATAAATGAATGACCATTTAAGAGTTAAGAGATTTCTGAACCAGGGATCTGGAAGGCCCAGAGATTGGGAAATGCAGAGGGAACCATGTTCAAACCTCCCCACTGTGACACCAATGGCCCTGCCACCCCCTTCTGCCTCCCACTTCCCCATCCATGGGCCCTGGCTCACCCTGGCTCCCCAACCAGGGATCTCCCTACCCATTGTGGCTACCCCTCCCGGCTCTCCCATCTCAGAGACCCTTCTAAGGTCATCACCTCACCTGGTGGAAGGTAGGGGCTGTCCCAGAGGCCCTGGGAGGCAGCCTGGGGTCTCGGCACGAACACCAGGTGTGGGGTCAGGGGTCTTGGACTAGCAGCCGTGCTCCTCCTCCTCACTGTGTGACCTTGGGCAAGTCACTTCCCTTCTCTGGGCTTCGGCATCCTCATCTGCAAAGCAAAGATAAAGCAGACTGCTCAGGGCTGTTGTGAGGATATGACTAGAAAGAGTGATCGCAGTGGCTCCAACCGTTGGGTCACTATTTATCAGGCTCTGACTCTGGCAGGCCCTGAGCTAAGGGCCTCCCAGACCGGAAATCTCCTTTAACCCTCCCAAAGCATTTTATGAGTGAGAGGCAGAGCTCAGCACAGCCTTAAGGGTAGGCTCTGAAATCAGACTCTCTGGATTCAGATCCCAACCTTGCTCTCGACTGGCCGAGTGACCTAAGGCACAGCGATTCACATTCTCCCTGTGCCCTGCGTTAGCATCTATACATGACCGGGGCACTGTGAGAATGGGAAGAAGCACTGTACAGTGCCTGGAACCAAGTGGCCACCCTGCGGTCAGCTGTTCTTGATATTGCCTAATTCTGGACCCACTGGAGGGGGACTTTGGTTATTCTCCCGAAGATGCTGAAGGCCTTGGAGTCAGTCTACAATTTCCTCTAAGAAGCCACAGATGGGGAAAAGTCCCCTTGACTGGGTGGGGCCTCAGGCTGCACCCCCAGGTGCACCTCAGCCAGTCCCTGCACTGGGCCTGATGCTGCACAACGGGGACACGGCCTGCACAATGCCTGGGGTCTTCAGGCTCAGACAGCATGGGAGCAGGGAGGCCCTGGGGGGACCTGCTTAACCATCCAAGGGATCACCAGGGCCTCCTGAGGGAAGGTCCAAGGATCTTGGGGCAGAGAAGGCTGATTTCTATGGCAACTCATTCGATCAAGGTCATGGCGCCCATCAGCACGCATGCAACTGGTATTCCAGGGGACCTGCTAACGTTCGCAGCACTGGGCTTGATGGAGGCTGAAACCCCAACCACCACCACCCCCATCCACATACACCTTAGTTCAGCACTTATGGCACCTATTGTGTGGCAGGCCTTCTGCAAGTCACTACAGGGAACACAGAGGAATCAGCCAGGCCCTGCCTCAGAGGCTCGTGGTCTAGCAGGGGACTTGTTTGTGGGTGTTGAAAGCAAAGGCCAGTGAGCATGTATCATGAAGAACTTTCTAAGAGCCCAAACTTTCTTTAGAATGAACTAGCACTTGGGATGAGGAGTGAGTCCCCTGTTGCTGGGGGTAATCAAGGACAGGAGAATGAGTACTTGGCTGATGTGCCATAGAAGAGAAGGAGGACCAGGGCTGGACCTGGAGGCCCCTTCCAGCACTAACAGGACATAAGAGGACACAGTGTGCCCTCTTGGGAGGGGGCGAGAAAAAAAGACATAGCCCCTGGCGCCAAAGCTATTACTCTCAGGCCAGGAAGACCACACCATCGTAGGGCACTCAGAAGAAACAGGAAAGTATGGTGGCTTGGAGCTCTGTATCCCAGAAAAACATGTTCTTCAACTGAATCCATTCCTGTAGATGAGAAACCATTGTAAATAGGATCTTCTGAAGAGGTTGCTTCAGTTAAGGTGAGGTCCAGATGCATAAGGCTGGGTCTTAATCCTCTTACTGAAGGCCTGTTAGGGGAGAGAGCAAGCCAAGGGGAGCAGCCAGAAGAGAAGCTGGAAGTCAATGGAACGGAGAAGTCAGGAGAGGCCGCCATGTGCATTGCCATGTGATAGAAAAACCAAGGACCAAGGCTTGCCAGCAGCCAGCCCCAGATCACCAGTTTTCTAGAAAGCATCGCCTTGAAGATGCCTTTGTATTGAACTTCTAGCCTCAAAACCGTGAGCCAATAAATTCCCCTTGTTTAAGCCAGCCCATTGCACAGGCTATGCTTTGGCAGCCAGGAAAAATGTAAACAAGAGACCTTCAAAACCCGGCTGCGGTGGCCTGGCCTACCGCTGGTGACGCTCGTAGTGTGTGGGTGTTTCTGATCCCTGCGGTTGATTCTGACTGAGCAAGTAACAGGTGTTTGCAGAGAAGCTGGCGGGTTGGAGGTTAAGAGCCAGAGTCCTGGGGCGGAATACCCATGCCGAACGTCTGCCCTACTTACCCCTTCGCCCTGGGGCCTGTGCCTCAGTCTCCCTCCCTGTCAACTGGAGATAACAACAGCAACCATGCCAGACAGCTGTGGGAAAAAACACGAAACATGCTTAGGGCCTGTCCTCGATGAACTGGTAACTTCTAACATTCAGAATGGAACTATAGCACCAAGAAGAAAAGAAAACAGCCCTGGCAACCAGCATCAAATGAACCCGACTATAAACAAAACTGGGCCCATCTAGATGTGAGTTCTGTCTCCAGATTCCCCAGCAACCAGGTACCCATAGGTGCTCAGGAAAAACAAAAGGCCAAAGGAGCACAGGCGAGTAACTGGCATCCTGTTTGTTCCTGTGATCCGATGCAGTAAAGATGTGGTCCCTGCCACCAAGAATCGTCCCACAATATTCAAATGCCCCCAGAGCCCGGACTCTATGGGGCCCTGTGCTACTGTGCTATGAACTTGGAAAACACTGACTCACTGAGTCCTCTTGATAATCTATGTAGTAGAAACTAAGATTGTCCCTATTTTATCGATGAGGAAACCGAGGCACAAAGAGGTAGAGAAACTTGGCTGAGGTCACATAGTGTGAGAGTGAAAGAAGGGGGGACAGGGACCCTCACCGGGCAGGCAGGAATCAGAGGCTGTTCATGGGGTCCACTGCAGGAACTCAGAGGGCCCCCCTCTCCCATATGGAACAGTCAGATGCCCTTGGCAGGCAGGGGTGAGTGGCTAAGGATGGGGATGGCTTGGGGCAGCCCAGGCCTAGTCCGAGAGAAGCCCGAGATTCAGGCTTCTGCAAGCAGAGTGTGCTTGAGGAAAGCACAGGGGCCTTGGAGGATGAGGAAGGGGTCATCCAAACAGGGCTGCAGCCATGCTGTGGGCCCTCAGGAGAGAACCCGCCAGACCTCACTGTCCTTCCCCAGGCAGGACCCTGTCTGAAGGGCCTCCTGCTGCTGGAACCCAAACGCCAAGTCACCATGAGTTGCCCATTTGAGAAGGGCCTCCCCACCGCATCTCTTCCGTCACTTGCACACTCTGAAGTAGAGATAGATATGTGGGGGGCCAAGGGGAAGCCGGAGTAGGGGGTGTCTGGGAGCTTGAGGTTCCCAGAGGAAGGCGGCCCCTTTTCCTCCAGGGAGCCACTGCCAATCACAGGCTCCCAGCCTCCTCCCCATACAGAAGACTCATACTAACACAACCCCAACTGCAAACCCCAGCACGTCATGCTCATCGGGTCCTAAACCAACTTAACATCTCCCACCAGACCTGCGGCGCCTCCAAACCCGTGTTGCTGTCCCAGGGCCGGCCCCGCCCCCACCCTGCTCAGTGATTTGATAAATTTTTGCAGAGCACCTCCTGTGTGCCAGCCCCAGTAGGTGGACAGTGCCTCAGTCTTCCCAATCCCACCCCCCATTTCCCCAGGCCTCTGTGGCCCTGGGTCTGGACCTGGCAGTGGGGGCCCTCTCCAGCCCCCCTCCCACCCCACCCCCATTCTCCCTGCAGCCGGAGGCATCTCTGTGAACCACCCCAATGACAGGGCACCTCCCTGCTTAACACTCTCCATGAAAAACCTGCAACAGCCCAAGTGTTCATCAGAAGGGGACAGGTGCACTAAAGAAATGCCAGTCCAGCTGTCCTCAAAAAGAAAAGAGCTCGGTGTGGTCTGAGAGCAGAAGCTCATGCCACTCTGTTGAGTGTAAAAAGGAAGATGACAGAATAGAATCTCCTCAAGGCCTCTCAGACCTCAGTTTCCTCATCTGTAAAATGGGGACAATAATGGCACTTATGTCATAGAGTCAGCAGGAGGATTGAATGAGATAACATGACGGGGCTCCAGGTGTGCATATTGTGTGCTCCAGGAGCATGACCTACAATTAATTCTCTTAAGAAAATGTATGTGTGTGCAAGTGTGTGTGCTTTAGAGGTGTAAAGAACATTCTGGAAGGATTCCAAATTCTCCACAGCTGTTTCAACCAAAAGGTGTGGGATAAAGAAAGGAAATATCTCTTTTTAATTTTATATACTATATCACTAGAAATGAGCATTTAAAATGACTTTATCATGATTTTTTTAATGATATTTGAAAAACAAGATACTCAGGAGCTTCCCATCATTCCCCCTGGACGAGGCCTAAAACCCTCAGTGGGGCCCACCAGGCCCCATGGAGTTGGGGCTGCTGTGCTCTCCCCGACCTCTCCCATCTCTCCCAGCCCTCTGCCCCTACCACGGTTGAGGGCACCAGCCTCTCCATCACCTCCTGGGCCCTGCACGGGCTGTGGCCTCCTCCTGACACACAGATGCTCACAACACATCCACGCCTTCCCTCTGGACCCAGAAGAATGCCACCTGCACCTCTTCTAAGGATGGAGGGGAGGACAAGGGCTGAGCAGCTGAGAGTGAGGACTCCAGGCAGGCCCGGGTTCAAATCCTGGCTCCACCACTTACTAGCTAAATCTCCTTGGGCATGTTACTTCACCTCGCAGGGTCCCCATCTTTTAAATGGGGCTATTAATCAACCTAAACCCCTAGAATGAAGTGAGAGCGCCGTGAGCCAGGCATGCGATAAGTGCTCAATGAATGGCACACAACGCTGT
Organism: Bradypus variegatus; assembly: GCA_004027775.1. Classification (NCBI taxonomy): domain Eukaryota; kingdom Metazoa; phylum Chordata; class Mammalia; order Pilosa; family Bradypodidae; genus Bradypus; species Bradypus variegatus. Next base: position 927 of record PVKY010001678.1, on the reverse strand, counting down.
TGGCTGTTGTTAGGATCATACAGGCGGTGAGAAGCAAAGCAAGAGGAGCCAGGAGTGGGTGGTGGGGCCAAGCACGGGGCTGACACATTACATGCAGGTGACTCTCCTTCGTCCTGACAGCACAACGATGTAGGGGCGATAGCTGCACCCATTTTACAGATGGGATCAAGCCTCAGAGAAGCCAGAACCTTGTCCAAGGCCACACAGCAAGTGGGTACAGTAGGGCTGGGATGCTCCAGCGTCTGGGGCTCTAAAGCCCATGGCTCAGGAGTGGCTTCGGGACATCGCTCCGGTGCCCTGCCATGGTGTCGACGCCCCCACTGTCCAGCCCTCCACCGTCTCTGCCTCCCTGACACAAAAGTAACACGGGGGTCAGGGGCCAGCCTCTGCCATCACCACCCACATCTCTGGGCCCTCCGGGGAAAGAGAAGCATCACAGAGGGGTCAAAAGTGCAGACCTGGAGCCACTTCCCAACCAGGCAGCCTCAGGTGGGCCTTGGTTAATCCCACTAAAATGGAAATCAGTGGGATTCTTCCCACCTACCAGGGCTTGTTGTGGGGACACCAAAGAGGAGCTGAACATTTACAATCAACCGGTTTTCTCCAAGGGTGCCAAGGCCAATTCAACAGGGAAAGAGGAATCCTTTTCTTCACAAATGGTGCAGGCACAACTGGATAGCCAGCCACATGCCAAGAAAGAAAGCTGGATCCCTTCCTCACCCCCTGCCCACAAAAATTAACTCAAAATGAACAACAGACCTAAATGTAAAAGCTAAAACTATAAAACTCAAAATACTAAATGTAAATTTCATGACCTTGGGTTGGGCAATGGTTTCTTAGATGTGACACCAAAAACACAAACAACAATAGAAAAAAAAGATAAATTGGACTTCACTGAAATTAAAAACTTGTGTTCTCCAAAGAAAA
>PVKY010001677.1:0-30176 GCA_004027775.1 Bradypus variegatus | reverse complement strand
TTCTACTCATCCATCTATACACTAAAAAAAAAGGGGGTGTTATCTACAAGGTTTTCACAATCACACTATCACCCCTTGCAATCTACACCACCATATAATCATCCCCAGGAGTCCAGGCTGCCGGGCCGGAGCTCGGCAGTTCCAGGTATTTACTTCTAGCTCAGGCCTCTTTTGAGGAAGAAAACCTGATATTGTCGGTTCACTGTTTAAACCTCTCCAGCGGGGCCTTTGGAATGTGCCTCTCACTCGGTGCCTCTTCCCGGTTTCGGGTGGTGCCTCTAGGCCGGTCCCATCACAGGGACCGCGGTCGCAGACGCAGCCCAGGGGAAAGATTTGTACCCAACGAGCCAGAAACGGGACAATTTGAAACGGATTTTTAAAGTACTTTTAAAAACGTTTCAAGAGAGAAAAGAAGGTATAAAAATCCTAAGAACAAGGCAGCCCCCAGGCAGCCCGGGGCAGGCTCGCCCGAAGCGCACGGCGGGGGTCGCTGTCTGCACGTCTGGCCGCCCCTCCCCCTCCGCTGCAGGCGGCGAGGAACAGCCGGGTCCTCAGCTCCCGGGCACCTCGTGGGGCACACAGCGGGGCGCCCCACAAACAGAGGCTGTTCTTTTCCGCCTGGCCGCTGCTCCAGGGCAGGCAGTGCCGGGCTCCTCTGGGTTCCCCCGGCCAGCTCCTGGCGCATTGTGCCAGCGGGCGGCGAGCGCCGGCAAAAATGAATGGATGGCAATGCCGCGGCGCAGAGCCCCCCCTGGTCTCCGCGCAGGCTCCGGAACGACCCCCCAGGCCTCGGTCCCGGCCCCGCCCCCGGCCGCCACTCGCCAATAAGCGGGGGCCGAGCGACCTGCGCCCGCCCCCTGGCCTTGCTCTCTGCCAATCACCGAGGTCCGGCCGACCGGCCGGTGCACGCCTCTGTTCGCCTGTCAGGTTCCAAATAAAGTTCTTGCGGAACTTTGAATTTTTTTTTTAAAGCGCCCGCTGCGGTCTGCCGCGGGCGAGAACGGCGAGTCTCCGCCCCGCCACTTCCGGTCCCGCCGCCCGGGAGCCGGTGCGCCGTGAGGGGCCGCGTCTCGCCGCCGCGCCGCGGGCCAGGCGTGGTGCTCGGCGCCGGGCTCGTCTCGCCTTTCTCGGGGGCCCAGGTGAGGACGCCCCGGGATGCCGGGCATGGTATGGGTGCTGCACCCGGCGGGCTGGGGGGCGCGTGGCCTCGGTCCGGGCGGTCCGGGGCCGCTTCTCACAGCCGGGCGCCGGACGGGCGCACCCCGGACCCCGGGCCCGCGAGGCGCGTGGGTGCGGAGGGGCGGCGCCGCGGGCAGTGTAGGCCGGCCGGGGCGCTGGCCTCGCGGGGCAGAGGGAAGCCGGCGGCTGAGGGCCGCTGCAAGGAGCACGCACCGGGGGCCCGGCTCGGAGCCGGGCGCGGCACGGCCCCCAGTGCGTGGACGCCCCCCTGTTACCCGGGAGCTGCTTGCTCCATTTTACGGAAGGGAAGCGGACCCGAGTGCTCTGCCCAAGGTCACCAGCTCCGCGCGGCCGCAGGAAGCGGGCCTCGGACGCGAGCGGGCCGACTCCTGGCTGATTTAGGAGTCACGCCGGGCTGTACGAAGCGGTAACGGCGAGGAGCGAGCGCTCGCTCCCTGTGAGCTCACCTGCCGCGGAAAGCATGTGAGCGGGCGCGGATCCGAGGCTGGTTGGGCAATTTCACCCGAGAAGGGAGGACATCTTGGAACGATGAATACACCCGAGTCCAGCATTCTCGATCTGGTTCTGCTGGCTTGTAGTCTTGGGTGTGGCCTTTCCCTTTTGGGGCTCAGTTTCCTTATCTGTCACGTGAGGGGAGGTGGGCTTACCCCTCTGCATTCCCTCCTGTGCTGGAGTGGGATCTGGATGGCTTGGGGTAGTTAAGAAGCCAGCCTTCTTGGAGGAGATGTTGGAATCCGGATGGGGCCTTAGGAAAAGGGTAGGATTTGGTGGTGAACGGAAAGAGGGCATTCCAGTCCTGGGATGTCAGATTGAATAGAAGTTCCCAGAAATGACCAGAGTGTTGTTGGGAAACTGTGAGGGGGCTGGCCTGCTTGGTGCAGGGGGTTCTTGGCTGGACTAGAGGGAGGGTGGGGGGGATGAAGGATGGAGATCCATAAGAGGGTGGGGAAGGGGATAGGTGGGAGAGACTTCAGAGACAGAAATCACCAGGCTTAGTTTAGTAGTGTGGGGTCTCCTGGGGCATAGTGCCATTCAGGTGGTAGACAAGGCAGAAGGGGGCAGGCTTATTACCTGTGGAAGTGAAAGCTTGGGTTGGCCAACCAGGAGGACTCCTGTGCTAGGCAGGAGATTCCTGGACACTGGTATTCTGAAGGAGGAGAGTGGGGAGTGGACTTTTTTTGTGCTCCGCCTGTTCTGGACCCCTTGACTGGAGAATTCGAGTGTGCCTGCTGACCCACTGTTCCATCTGTTATGCTTGGATTGGGTCACCTCCAGGGCAGAGGCGTTGTAAATGAAGAGTTTCCCACACCTTGAAGTGACTGGCCCCTAGTGTCCCTGCAGAGATGACATGGCCTGATCTTGCCACTGCCTTCAGGGATGCTGCGTAAATATCACTTGACGATGAGACTGGTAACATACCACACAAGAATTCTCTTTGAACATTGGAAACAAGTTCCACCTGGAGGAGGAACTTAACTGGACAACTTGTGGAATTTAGAGCTTGAGCACACCGTTTAAAATAGCTGAGCTATTATAAAAAATGCTGCTTTAGTCAATTTGCAGTAAAGGGGAAGTTTAGTTTTAAACCAAGTCCCCAAGATGCAAAGCATACGGAAAAAGGAAAACAGAATTCTGAAGCAACTGCAGGCATTCACCTAACCTCTTGACAGTTTGAATGCTCTTTTGCTCAAATCCATTTGTATGCATTTAATTTAACAGTTACGGAAACATTCCCAAATTATGCCTTTGGGATAATGATACAGATGATGGAGAGAGGGAGGGCAATTATGTATTTGCTTTCTTAGAATTTTCGGAAAGTAAATTTTATATTGTCTTCTAAGGACAACAAAACGCCAGCGTTATTTTCTTTTACACCAATGTGGTTTATAAGAGCCACTGTTGACGACAGCAAGCCACGGACCTGAGTCATTGGGCTTGAATATTGCCTCCAGAGAGGAATTCAGTGTGCATTTGGGGGGTGTGTACAGGAAGTAAGACTCGAGTCCAGTCCTCAGCCTGTGGTGGTGTGGGGACTTTCTTGGTGGTGCCGCTTTCTTTCTGTGAGTGCTTGCTCTCCCTGGATGCCCAGAGCAGGCCCCTTCAGTGTCAGTCCTGGGGATGTCTATGTAGTTGGACCAGGTGTGTGCCCTGGCACTCGCTTCTCCTTAGGGTTCTTCATTATGGCTTTTCTCGGGTACTGCCTGCTGAATGCTCCTTACACGTCATGCCTTTATTTTTTATTTTTTTGCCACGTTTGCATCCCGAGGTCAGCCAGAGGATAAAAACCCAGTGGCCCTTGTGTGGTTACTTCCTTCTGACCCCCATATGAGGGGTGTGTATCGTGGCCCATCATCAGGTGACAGGCGATCTGGCAGGACCCATGTGCCCATCTGGGCTCTTGGCCCTGGGACTTGGTCAGGCACACACACAGTGCTCTGTGATCCACCCGCTTCTGGGAAGCCTGGCAAAATCCCTCCAGGTGGGAACAGGGCAAGGGAGCTTGCCCCAGCTCTAGATAGTCCTCCTGTTCTCTAGCTGTCTTCCCCCACCCTCTCCCTTTAAGAAGTCACCATATAAACCGGACTCCCTTGCCCTGGGCATGGCTGTGAAGGTGTGGGTTTTGTTGGTTGTGGTCTTGGACTCTCTGTAGATCCATAGTGTGGGAGAACGGAGAAGCCCCGAGCTGGGACTCTAGAGGGGCGTATTCTTATATTTTGGCTTTCAAGATCTGGGTCTCAAACTAAAAGTTCTGGCTTTGGTCAAGTTTTTCATCTGAAATTTTTAGATTATTTTCTGTTATAAAGAATCAGAGTGGTGTTGAAAGGAAATGGTTTTAAAGTCACAGAGAAATTGTGACTTGTGACCAATATTTGTCCTCAGAAGAAGTTCCAGCGTTCTTCTCTATGAAGCCATGTCAGGTGAATGGCAATTTATCTCAAAAGCAGAAGGCAGATCCAGAGACTAATGATACCTATCAAAATTGATGGCGTTTCCTCAGTCACTTTCTCCCAAGCAGTCATCAACCACCTATTCTATCTTGCTTTCAGGGGTGGAACTTGAAACACAGATGTGTTGGAAACAGTCACTGAAGAAGGGAACCTAGTGTTTGTCAGTAATTATAACTTCATCTTGATGCTGATGTTGCCTAAAATGTAAATGAGACACAAAACATAAGTATGAAGATGCTTAATCATTGTTTTCACACACCTTTATTAAAGGAAGAAGGAAAGTAAATGCCTTGTGGTGCCCTCATTCTCAATAGGCTGATGCTCTCTTGGTCTGTGGCAGGCTAGTCACAGGGGCTGTACCCCAAATGGGAAAGGCAGACTTGCCAGTCTGCGGTGGGCACGTGGAACCCTGCAGCAGTGGCACACTGTTTGGGAAGTACTGGAGAGACCGTGAGCTCCAGGGGGCTTTGTCACAGTCACCTCCCAGGGCCTGGTACATGCCTGGCACCTAGCTGGTGCCCAGTGAGGATTTGTTCAGTGCATGCCTCTCCTTTAAAAAATGAGGTCTATAGAGGGTGACATACAAATTACCCCAATTCATTATGAGATAATCCAGTTTCATTGATGCACTTCATGTGTAGAAGAAACTCAAAATTTAAAAAGCTGCACGTTTTTCCCAATGTCTAGGCAGTGTCTAGAGACATAGGTCTTACCCCATTCTTACTCTTGCATCATTTCAGGGTAAAGGAGCAGTAATGCTAACTCTGGCAAGCAAATTGAAGCGGGATGATGGTCTTAAAGGGTCCCGAACGGCAGCCACGGCTTCAGACTCCACGCGGAGGGTTTCTGTGAGAGACAAGCTCCTGGTGAAAGGTGAGGATCACACCTGTGAGCTGTTTGCATATCACGTAACACAGCCAAGTTTGAGTAGAGGCTCTTGTGGGGTGTAAAGAGCCCGTTGCTGAATAGAAATACCTGTTGGCAAATATTTAAAAATCTAGTTGCTTGGTCCTCCAGTGGAAGGACTCTATGCCATGCAGACACTGAGATTGCTGGGGTGGCAAGGACCTGGTCTTAGACGCAGTGCTGTGTCTTGTCCACTTTAAATGTCCTTCACGGGGCCTGCAGGAGTGCTGTGGAAAGAAGGTTGGGGTGTTGGCAGCCCTCCGCCTTGTCCAGGGCTGCCATTATCTGGCTGGGGCATGTGTGGTTTCTTCCTGAATCCTCTGCACTAGAGTTTCCTGTCTGTAAAGGGAGGGGTTGAGTTGGGCAATCTCTTAGGATCCATATAGAGCCCATTTTATTCAGGTCATAAACCTAAGGAGATCTTTCTGCAGAATTAGTTCTTGTCACAGAATGACATGCATCACGTCCTAGAGCTGTAGTCTCTTCTTTCGGTGTTGACGGAGGAAGTCTTTTCCTTGGGAAGGGGTCATGTAACCATGAATGTGAATACGCATGCATTTGTGTGTTTGTGTGTACATTTGCACTCGTTCACTGAGCAAACTTTTACAGTTGTTAGATGAGGAGGACTATAAAAGGTGACAAGAAAGGTTTCTGCCTTTATGATTTGCAGCACTGTTACTTTATAACAGATATTTACATTTCTCTCTTAAGTGTGGGAGCAGCTAGAACACAAGGGTTAAGTGGTTTGTTAGCACTGCCTGCTTTCATGTTTTACTAGGCAGACAGTGTGAGAAATCCTGGCATTTATACATCCTTGGAGTGTTTGATGACAGGAGAATGTGGGTGTATAAAAGCCATGGGTTCAGCCTTCGCAGATACCAACCTCTGCTAAGCTCCAGGAGGAATGGGACCAGGAAGGGGTTTGGTTGGAGGAAATTTAAAGAACATATCACTTCCTTGTTCTCAGCCCCTGAATCTCGATCTAGCTCTAAGAAAGACCAGCATAATGGGTAATTGGTAAAAGAAGGAGTAGAAAGCTTTTTCCCCACTGAGTCAGGAAGGCCCTAGATTATGTTGAAAAGTCCTGCAGGGGCCCTGGGTTCGGAGTAGGGGGATGGGTTGCGGTTCCTCCTTGAGCCTCTTCCTCTGGATTCTGGCTTCCAGACAACCATTATGGGTAAGAACAGCAGCCAAGCAAGCCCAGTGAGGGATCTGGGAGGGGGTTGTCACATTCTTATGAGTGGGGAGTATTTTGAGGGCCTGCGAAGTTGCAGTGAGGGAGACCCAGACTTTAGCTGAGGAAGAGTAGGTGGGAAGTGGCAGAGAGAGGACCTTGTCTTCAGCCATGGCCTCCTTCACTGTGTTTGAAACAGTTAATGGCAGCTGTTGTACACCAAGCAGGCCCTCGGTCGGGTACCTGGTGGGGCTAATTGTTGTTGAACCCTTGCAAAGCCTGGCCAGGTGGTGGTGGTGTCATCCCCATTTTACAGATAAAGAACTGAGGCTCAGAGAGATGAAGAACCTTGCCCAGGTTGCAGGTATATTGCAGCTTAGTGGGCAGAGCCACATGTTGGCAGGTGGCAGGCTAAGGGGAGCAGACCCAGCAAGCAGATACTTAATGAGCGGAACAGAAGTGCGAGTTCAGAGAAAAGAGGCTTTGGGAAGCTGGGTCTGAGACTCCTCCTGCCTGAGCTCAGAACTCACCTGGGAGTTCTCGTGAGGGACTGGTGCTGATGAAGTTTCTGGGGCCCAGGGCACTTGGGGGTGATAGGTAGGTGGCTGCGGGCAGTAGACCTCAGGGTAGCACATCCCTCACAGGGTCCCCTGGCTCCCTTCATCTTCCTGCGGAGCCTGGGCTGGGCCAGACCTGCTGAGTGGGGGATAGTTTGGGCCTGTGGTACAGTGTGGGTGAGGGCAAGAGTGGCCTGACCTGAGAGGCTGCAAACAAAAGGTGCACCTAGAGGATGCTCTGGTGAGTGAGTGGTCCCCACCTAGGGGCCTCTTTGCCCGGCTTGCCATTGGGGTCTGTTATCAATGACGTGTGCAGCTGCGATGTGCCAGCCCTCATTGCATTGTGCAGATATGCTAAAGCCTGTGGCTGTGGCTTTGGTAGGGTGAGGTGTGTGGAGTCAGAGTTATCTGACTTGGGGGTAGATCATGGGAGTGGAGGTGTCCATAAGAACCAAGCAGCTATCACCCTAGAGTCTGTTGTCTGGTGGGTGAGTGAAGCCTGTTGAAAAGGGAATGCAGAAGAGTCAACCAGGCCTTTGTCAGCTGGGAGCCTTGGAGAGCTCGCAAAGCCGAGGCAGGTGCTTAAGTAGCGGTGAGGCTGTAATGGCCTTAAGTGTGCCATCGGAGCTAGCTGACAAGACGCGGCCTGGATGCCTGCACTGGGAGCTTGAAGATGGAGTTGAGGGGCGGAGGTACTGACTGCAGAGAGGGCAAGGGGCAGGAGGAGGCTCTCTGCCCTTCCCCAGCGATGCACGTTCTGCCTTTGGGCCCGTGGGGAGAGTGACCTGGGGTGACCTGCTTTTAAATCCGAGTGAAGGTGCATGCTGGCTGTGGGACCCCAGGAAGGGTGCTCAGCCTCTGTATCCAGTCTGCCTCAGTTCAAGTCAGAAAGGCTGGCTCAGGGCCAGACGAGTGAGAAGCTTCCGAAAAGCTGACCTCGCCCTCCCCGCAAGATGGAGTGGGGCTGCAGAGGATCCAGCAACAACTCGGGGAGCACCAGGTGGTGGTGAGGGTGCCGCTGGGGGCGGGGTCTGGGGCCTCCAGGAGAGGGCTGGTGCTGAGGGAGGTGGTCTGCTGCTGGCCGTGGGCCAAGTCCCAAGGGACCCTCATCAGGAAGATCCTGCCAGAATTTGTGGCCTGGCCAGAGCAGCCTTCCTGCAGAGTCGGTGCAGGGAGGACAGGTGGGCTGGGAGAAGGTGTCCTGGGGGTCTTGTGGGCTCACCCCAGGTGGGGACCGAGGCAGAGCCCCTGGAAACGGGACTTGGCAGAGGCAGCCAGTGGGCAGCATGATTGTGGTGAGAGGTTCTCCTCAGTGGAACGTTCCAGAATGGGGCTGGTTTGGGGAGTGCTGGCAGGAAGGCTGGCACGTCCTCCCTGTACAGGGACACCCTGTGCTCCTGGGACTGGAGTCCCTTCCTGGAGAAATTCCCCTTTGGGCGATTTGAGGAAAAGTCGGTCATTGGAGTTTAGCAAGGAATTGTCTTCTGGGGCTGTGGCTTTGGCTCACATGGGGACGTTATTCAGGAGGATGAGTCTGTTGTGTGTTATTGTGCCTTTGGGACTTGATGTGGAAGGCTGGGTTCCCGAGAAGCAGGGAGTTTGGCGTGCAGCACAGTTGCTAAGGAATGTCCTTGGACCCTGGGGCACCTCTGGAAGGGAGGGGCAGGGAGCAGGAATGGGCAGGGGGCGAAATTGAGTGGCACCCAAGACCCCGCAACAGGCCTTCAGGCTGCCCCTTGTCGGGCGAGAGGGCTGGGCCATTTACTCCTGCATCGGAGGCTTACTGGTTGGGGCTGTCCTGGGAGAGCTGGCCTGGGGCAATGCAGCCTTGGCAGTCCCTGGAAGGCCAAGCACCGAAACCAGAAACCCGTTGTCTCCAGCCCTCCCAGCCACAGGAATACAGCTCTCTCCCTGGGGCACCCAAGGGAAAGTGCAGAAGCCAACAGAGAAAAAGATATATTTTAACAGACCCGTTGCCCTGCCTGACTTCATATGGGCGACATCTGCAAGGAATGCCTGCAGGGCTGCACTGACCGGCATGAGGGAAGCGAAGGCTGCAGGGCCAATCGTCCCCAAAGCGGGGAGGCCCGGAGGCCGCACAGCTGAAGCACCCACTCGTTTCCCTGGATGGGGAGATCAGAGGTTGGAGTCAGCTCCCTCAGACCCCAGCCCAGGGATGCTGCAGTCACCTCAGGGTGGTGGGGTGAGGCCTGCATGCCTGCAGGGGCCCCACACTGACACACCAGTGCCTTCGGCACCCGGGACCGTCTCAAGGACGAGAGCCAGTGTCCTCCAGGCTGGAACTGGAGAGATGCCCTCAGCAGTTCCTGAAGGGTGGAGAACAATCCAAATGTTTCTGGCCTGAGGGCTGAGGGGTGCTGTCTGCCCTGAATCCAGGGAACTGGGGACCTTGTGGAGAGAGAATGTCAGGTGAGTGCATTTCGTGGCAGGTCCTGACATGGGACTGGGCTGGGCCAGGGCCCTGTGGGTCAGGTGTCTCCGTGTTTTCAGCCACAGAGCAGATGGCGTCGTGTTCCCAGTGGACAAGGGCGGGCCCCCGAGTCTCCCAAGTTCTGAGCCTGGAAGTGTTCCCGAACCCCCCAGATAACCCTCAAGGCAGAATTACTTCCTTACCTGTCAGAAATTGGACACTTCTTATAGGATTTTAACTGAATGCATGTCTGTTTCCCTCTTCTGCCTTCACTTGTTCACTCAACAAACATGTTAGCCCCCTCAGGGGGCCCCAGGCGGGTTGGCACGAACCTGTTGTCTATATCAGTGTGCAGTGAGTGAATGTGTAGATTTGTAATTGCACTGAGTTCAGAGTTGGAATCACAGGAACTGGCAGGGGTGGATTGTGGGCAGCCTTAGCTGTCGCAGCCCCTGCTCCCCAACGTGCTTCCTTGTTCTCTGGTTTGGCTAGTGGGTTCTGGTGTGAGGGTGTCTGGGATCTGAGTCTACTTGGCAGAGCCTAGGGGCCCTGGCTACCCATCCACACCCCAGGCTTGTGGGGTCCTGGGCCTGGCCTGGCCTCAGGGTGCCCAGTGGCCTTGGCCATGAGTGGACGCTGGGATGACCTCAGGGAATGGGCTCTGCATCTACCTGCATGGAAGACCTTCCCCTTCCTGTAACTGTCGGCAGCGGCCTCCTTCCAGGGTAGTTCCTGTAGAGTGGACAGAGAGAGAACCATTTGTGCTCCAGAACTGCGTTTTCATGCTAGTCCCACTCAGAATTCGGAGCTGGGGTCAGGGTCTGGCTTGCCATAGTATCTGGGTTTGCAGGGCAGTTGGCAAGGAAGCCTGGCAGCACCCTTAGGTGTTCTGAGTAGACGATGGGCAGAGAGGGCCCAGGGAAGGCGTAGATGGGCATTAGGACCATGGCATGTGCTCTGTGCAGAGTGGGGCTGGGTTGAGGTGTGGGACTCCATTCTTGGCGGTGCCAGTCTCTGCTCCTCGGTGTTGTCTGGTGTTTAGGGGTGCAGCTTTGTACCTCCAGGGTGTGAGCATCTGGGGCCCACACCCTGCATGGTGGGGCCAGGGAGCCCTTAGACTGAATGAGAGGGCTGAGGTAGGGGCCCAGGCACCCGTGGTGCTCTCAGACTCCCACCCAAGCTGGATCTGTGGAGTGGCTCACGACTGTGGTTTGGGTGTTTCCCAGACCAGGGCACCCTGGGTGGGTGCTATGAGTGCAGAGGAGGCTGTGGTGTGTGGGGTCGGACTTCTAGCTGAGGCGGCCAGGAGGGAGGGCTCGGAGCTTGTTCTTGGTGAGACCCTTCCTCATCCCTGGGTAGTCTTTGGGATGCCCGGGTCCTCAGCCACGAGGAGGAAGGCTGCTCACACCTTTCCCACCAAGAGCCCTGCCCTCAATTGGCAGGTACTGCCCGGGCACCCAGCGGGGGCCCGGCCCTGGCCGCGAACGTGGGAGTGGGGGCTGGCCGCAACAGCCATGGGCCTCAGCCGGGAGTGGCCACAGCGGAAGGGCGAGGCACCTTGGGGGGAGCCAGCCTTGTGGCAACCCGGCGCTTCAAGTGGGCTCCGTGGTCTGAGCTCTAGCTAAAAAGGAAGAGCCCAGTTTCACAGAAGGAAGCTGGGCAGCCACGGAATTGTGCAAGGAGCCAGGTGCTGACAGAAAGGCTAGGTGTGTGGGTGGCAGAGGTGTTAGCTTCTTGGCGTGGGTGAGACTTTCAGCAGTTTAAAAATACCTCATTTCTTGTTGCTGAGGGTGAGGCAGTGGCCTTGGGAGCAGGAGGATTATGGAGAGAAGAGCTTTGATGAGTGTGTAAAGTAATTTGTAATTTGCTTTTTCTTTGGTCCTGGTCTTCTTGTTCTCTCATTCCAAGGTCAGTAACCACTAATATTGACGGGTTTTTGTTTGCAATCATTTGAAGTTTAGAAAGAGACTTGTCATTTCTCTAACTCCTAGGGGAACATTCTGTGAGTGTGCCCATACTGTTTCACACTGAGTGTGCCCGTGCTGTTTCACGCTGAGCATACCTGTGCTGTTTCATACTGAGTGCCTGCACTGTTTCACGCTGAGTGTGCCCATGCTGTTTCATGCTCTTGAGTGTGCTCACACAGTTTCACGCTGTGCCTGTGTTGTTCCATGCTGAGTGTACCCGTGCTGTTTTGTGTTCTGTGAGTGTGCCCGTGCTGTTTCACGCTCTGAGTGTGCCCGTGCTGTTTCACGCTCTGAGTGTGCCTGCGCTGTTTCACGTTCTGTGTCTGTGCTGTTTCATGCTGAGCATGCCTGTGCTGTTTCATGCTCTGAGCAAGCCCATGCTGTTTCACACTGAGTGTGCCCACGCTGTTTCACGTTCTATGTCCGTACTGTTTCACACTGAGCATGCCCATGCTGTTTCATGCTCTGTGAGCAAGCTCATGCTGTTTCACGCTCTGAGTGTGCCCGCGCTATTTCATCCTCTGAGTGTGCCCATGCTGTTTTATGCTCTGAGTGTGCCCACACTGTTTCATGCTCTGTGAGTGTGCCTACGCTGTTTCACACTTGCCCTGGGCTGACCTAGAAGACAACCTTGTGCCCCTGGGTTGTGTTCCTTGCCTTGGCTCAAAGCCCGCGGGACCTTTGGGCATTCTGGGGGCTGTTAGACCTGGGCTGGTGGGAGGACCCCCACCTTGGCTGCCCTTCCTGCATCAGACCCACCAGATGTTGGAATCAAGGATAACGCTAGTCTTTGGGCTCTAGATTCTAGACTGTTTGTGAAGTTTCTATCAGATCCCTTTATTTGAAGAGCTGTGTGTAAACAGTAGCCTGGCAGAAGTGGTATGCAGCGGTGCATGGTCCCTGGGGTGGGGAGGTCGTAGGATGTTGGATGGAGCTGGTCTGCAGTGGGACTGGGACATCAGCATTTTCAGAAACTCAGCAGGTCCTGGATGGTGGTGGTAGATACACAGCTCCAAAATTTACTAAAAACCATTGAATTGGACACTTAAAAGGGCCTGTTCATAGTATGTAAACTGTTAAAAATAAAAACAGCAGCCCAGACATTTGGAGGTCGAGAGCCGCTGCCCTGTGGTGGGGCATCCTCCGGGTCAGCGGTCTGCCAGCCCTGTGCGCCTCCTCCCCTCCCACACCCCAGGCTGTGGGTGAAGGGCCCACTCTGGTGCTTGTCCATCATGGTTCGTTCTGTGCTTCCTGTGTTGCAGTCCTGGGCACTGGTCAGTGGCCTTGCCGTCCTCCCATCCACAGCACGTCTTCTCAGACATTTCACTTGCATTATGTGGTCCTTGCTCTTCACCTGCATCATCCAGTGCCACCCGGCCTGTGTTTGCTTTGCAGAGCTGGCAGTCTAAATTACACGATTGCAGATGGAGTTGTCCCACTGCTTAGGATGGCGCTCAGGCCCTCTCTGCCAGGCAAGGCCAGAGAAAGCCAGGTTCTGGTGGCGCTTGTCAGTCCCAAGAGAGGGGCCCTCCAGGACAGTTCCTTTTTAATTCTTACCACCAAAAAGTAGATAACAGTAAAATATGCAATAGTAAATAGTGTTCATTTGAAAAGCATAATTATGATACTAATGTATTAAACAGATAGTGTTAAAAAAATATGATTGGTGTGAATGACTGACTTGAAGAAAGTTGTGCTTTTCACACTGACCCAAATGCCCTGTGAGCTTGGGGTGGGGCAAACCCTGCACTCAGAGCGAGCCTGTCTTGGCAAGTGTCCCTCCTCCACCAGTGGCCACACTCAGGAAGATAAGACTAGAGGTCAGTGTGGTAGGTGTGCAACCCTGGCACGGGGCCGTGGTGGTTCTGTGAATTGCATCTGCGTCGACGACCACAAGCCAAGGCCACCAGGGAGGCCGACTCCCAGGCCTTCTCTGGCCACAGTAAGGGGGTGCGGCCCTCTTCCCCCATGCCCAGCTCCTCTGGAGGAGATGTGCCCCTTTCTCCCCCTGGGCAGGGACCCTCCCTGTGAGCTGACTGGCTGGGAGGCCCCGGAACCATATACTGCACTGTCATCTTCCCTTTCCTGAGCTCCTCCTGCCCCTGCCACCCCTTCTGGAGGCCCTGCCCCATGCCTGGACCCTAGAGCCAGTGGATTCAATGGGCCTGGCTTGCCTTGACCAGATTCTTGGTCACATCATGTAACAGCTGAGCATCAGAGGCCTGTGTGTTTCCTAGACCCTTACCCTCTGTGTAGGGCCAGCTGCCAGCTTGCCCACTCACCTGCTCTCAGCCTCGTTTTGCAGACATTCTGTTCTCCATCTCTCTCCTCTCCTTCCCTTCCTGACTTTCGGACAGGTTTGTCTGTACCTGCTGTGTCTATATTATGACCACCCCTTTGCTTCTAAATTTTTTTATCATCTGGCCATGGGCTTTCCTGCTGATTTGAGTGCTGTCAGAGGGTCTGATGCATACCCCACGGCCTCCCCTTGGAGCCCGCTTCTGTGCTCTGGCTAAATCATTCATCTCCCGCTCCTACCATCCCACCCGTTTCTCATCTCTCTCTGTCTCTTCTCCTTTCCCTCTGCTTTCTAAGCTAAGTTGCTTTTCCTCCCGTCTCCCCAGTCTGATGATGTAGGCGATGTCACTCTTCAGAGCTCCTTGGCCTGGCCCTGATGGCTGGCCCAGACCTCCAGCGGCTTGCCCCCTGCTCACCCAGTGGTTCGCTCCCCTCCGCCCACCCCTCCCGTTCTACCTGCTTGCTCTCAGCAGCCTTTCTCCTCGGGGCTGCCACAGTGGCTGTTTCTAGAGTAGTCTTCTTGAGGCAGAGCTTAGAAACTTGCTTACAAATCTCCCACACTCCCTGTTGCCCACAGAATGAAGCCTAGACTTCTAAACCTGCTGCGCAGGGCCCTCCCTTCCCCCGTGGGTAAGCCATGTTCCCACAACTCTGCTCTTTGCTCTTTGCTTTGGCCATGCTTGATGCCTCGGGTTCTGTGCTTTTGAAACATTGTTAATTTACCTGCTCAAAATACCTTTTTTCCTACCTCTGCAGGACTGAATTCTACTTATTCTTTAGAGCCCAGTTGATAAAACTCCTTCCTCATCCCTGTGGCTGGAGGCCCAGACAGCCTGCCCACCTGGTCATTTCTACACGTGGCCCTCTCCCCACCAGCCGTGGTTCTCACAGCAGGACTGGGGCTCAGGGCTCTGTCCTGACAGCTTGGCTCTCAGGGCAGCTTCACTGGCCCAGTGAGTGTCGTCCACTGAGGCCTGTGCAAGGAGTGGCCACAGCGGGAGGTGGGGCATTTGCTCCCTGGAAAAGTCTGAGCACAACCTGGGCACACCCTTGTGGGAGGGCAGGAGGGGAAGGAAGCCTTGTAGAGGGGCGCTTGCTGCTAATGAGAGCAGAAACTCATTGGCAGGTTTGGGACAATCGGGGTGGACACCAGGAGTAGGGTGTACATCAGACTGAGCTACTTTGGAGCAGGATTTTGAAAAACAGTTTGTGATTTTTTTAGCCCTAGGAAATTTCTATGTTAATTTGAGGTATTTTTATTCATGTAAAGTGAATTTTAAGCACATTGACTGCATTTGTCAACATCCTTCAAGTCAGTGTGTATGTTTGGATGCAACAAAAAGGTTTTAAAGTCTAAACTTTAGGCCAAGTGTAGGTTTCAGGTAGTCTCATTTATTTGTGTCCTCAGTGCTCTGGAGGAAATTGCCAATTTAGAACTGGTGTTTTTATGTGGCATAATTGACCAATATTAACAATAATCTCTTTGTTTCTACAGAGGTTGCAGAGCTTGAAGCTAATTTACCTTGTAAGTATAGCATCCCCAACCAAACATTAAGTACTGTAAAATAATTGCACAGAGAAAGCTTGTTCTTTGTTTTAATAACCTTGCATAGCCTGCTTTTCATCTATGTTTTGAATGAATTTTAATTTTGTGCAAAAGGGTAGCAAGATTTCTGGGAGGGCCTGCTGAGAATGAGGTGTCCCCACTCTCCTAAATGGCACACCTTGTGCTGGACACCCCTGTAGTGTGGCAGAAGCGAGTTCTGTTAGGGTTTGTACCTCTTCCATGTTGCATTCTACGTCCTTATTGGAGTGAAAAGGTATATAAATCAATAATGGGTAGTCCTGGTTTTGTTAGTGATGCTTCTACCTTGTGGGGTCAGAAAGTGCTTATTTAGTACTTACCTTTGTGTGTGAAGTGGGAGGGTGACACTGCCTTTTAGTCTGCAGGTTGCCTCACTTTGCTTGGTCTTCCCTGCTCCAGATACGGGATCCAGCTGTACAGCCCTCACCCGTGAGCACAGGGAGCTCAGGAAGCTTGTTCATTTCTCAGACAATTAACTTGAGTAATATACATGAAATTTTATTTTATTTTTTTTCTATCATTAAGCACCACTCAACCCTTTATGGTTCATAAGACCATAAAAATCTGAAAGCTTTGACTATTTTAGCATCTTTTGAATTATAACTTTTTTACATCATGGTTTAAAAATAGTTCTGAGGCTGAGGATATTTGTTGGTGTGTGTGGAATATTCTATGAATGGCCCCCTGGTTTGGGTGAATGCTACAAAAGAACTTAGATTTTGATATGGATGAGCGTTCCCATTCCAACCTCTATCTAAAGTTGAAAAAATAATTGCAAGTTGTAGCCTGTAAGTGGTTATGAAATCAGTTTTGTAGGTAGGACCCAGCAATTTTAAAAATAAAGTCATGTAGAAAATATGAGTATATTTCGGGAAAGATATATTGTTTCTTGAAAAGTTACTTTTCATATATATTATTTGTGTATGGATTTATTTATAATGGATTGAGATATAAAATATGTTTCTTTTAGTGGGTTTCCATCAGAAATGTCTTGAAAGTTTCTGAATTGCTTGGCCTCAAAACTTCTACCCTCTCCCCTGTTTGGGGGAATGGAGGGCGGGGGCGGTGTCTGAATCAGTTTTTATAAGCAAGCCATGCTTTTCAAAAGTGAGCAGCGCCTTAATCTAAAGAAACAAGGAGCCACCAAAGAATGAATCTTCAGCATCTGTGGACACTTCTGACATCACCTGCAAAGACTAAAGTAGCTCAGTTCAGTTCAATTCTGACATGCCTTTGAGTAGGCCGGACCTCACAGACTTCACAGGATAGGCAACCCTTCAGGCAAGGCAGCATTCACCAGTTCGGGCCTGGGCCACCCCCACTTCTGACCGACTGGCTACAGATTTGGGGTTCCCACCACCCCCTCGGGTTCAGTCATTTGCTAGAGCTCATGGAACAGACTGAAAGCACTATACTTGTGGTTATAGTTTTATTATAGTAAAAGGATACAAGTAAGAAGAAGCCAAAGAAGAGACACGTGGGCATAGGGGGAATCTAAAAGGCTCTCAGGCACAAGCTTCCTGCCCTCCGCATGGAGGCAGGATGTGGCACCTGCAGTCATGGAAGCTCCTGCAGGCTCCCCGTGTCAGTTTACCTGGGGTTTCCTGATGCTGCTGCGACTGCTGGAGTTCATGACCTCGTGATTGAACTCAGTCTCCAACCCCTTCCCTCCCAGGGGTCTGGCTTCCCCAGCCTCCTCCTCATGTGGTTGGTCCTCAGGTATGGCCGCCCACCCCAGACTACCAGTGAGGTTGTCCCCCCATCTGACTACCATAACAACCACGAGATGTGGTCCTGGGCCCTCTGTGAGTAAGATGCTCTGGGGAGTGAGGGATACTTCACATTCCAGGGATGAAGAGGTTCCCTTCCCGGAAGCAGGACGAAGACCAGATCTCTTTTTGGAAGCCAGATTCTTAGTGCTGTCTTTTTAATAGTCTTTCTAAAATACATATAAGGCAAGCCAATAATTATATCATAACTTGACATGTAGCAGGGCTGCCCCATAAGCATTGAGAACTAATTTGGGGCTCTCTTTGTGCAACTAAAAGATGTCTCAGATGGAGTGAAATGTTCCTAGATAACCCATGCCTACATGTAGAGACAAGGCTTAATTTTGGAGTTTTAATAAAGCCTCTGCATTGAATTAAAGCAAAAATCTGGCTTTTAACCTTTCTTTTAGAACTTGCCCCTTTTTTTGAGCCTAAATTTTGATTCTTTTAAGTAGTATTATTGTTATGTAATCCACCTTGGTCATTTCTTTATTCTTGAGCAGCCCTTGACTGCCAGTTTTCTGGCAGCTGATCTCTTTCCAGGGATTGGTTTCTAGACCTGTACCTTTAATAAACAAACAAAGGAGAATGTTAGGTATTACAAACAAATGGTATTAAAAACAACTAACCATTGAAACTTTCCCAAAGTCTAGTTGTCCATTTTTTTTTTAATTTAATTTTATTGAGATATGTTTACAAGCCGTACAATCATCCATGGTGTACAATCAGTTATTCACAGTACCATTATATAGTTGTGCATGCATCACCATGATTTTTGAACATTTTCGTTACCACACAAAAAAAGAATAAGACTAAAAGTTAAAGGAACACCCAAAACATCTCATACCTCCCATCCCTTCCTATTATTCATTTACTTTTTGTCCTCATTTTTCTACTCATCTGTCCACACACTGGATAAAGGGAGTGGGAGCCACAAGGTTTTCACAATCACACAGTCACACAGTGTAGACTATATAGTTACACAGTTCTCTTCAAGAATCAAGGCTACTGGTTTGCAGTTCAACAGTTGCAGGTATTTCCTTCTAGCTATTCCAATACACTAGAAAGTACAAAGAGACTTCTATATAATGCATAAGAATGACCTCTCAACTCCATTTGAGATTGCTCAGCCACTGAAACTTTATTTTGTTTCATTTCTCTTCCCCTTTTTGGTCCAAGAAGGCTTTCTCAATCCCATGATGCCAGGGCCAAGCTCATCCCTGCAAGTCACATCCCACACTGTTAGGGAGATTTATGCCTCACATAGGGGGAAGGGCAGTGAGTTTACCTGCCAGGTGGGCCACATCTGAGCAACAAAAGAGGTTCTCTGGGTGTGACTCTTAGGCACAATTTAAGTAGGCTTAGCCTCTCCTTTGCAGTAACAAATTTCATAAGGGCAAGTCCCAAGATAGAGGGCTCGGCCTTCTAAATTGGTAGTCCCTAGTGCTTGTCAGAATATCATAAATTCCCCAGGTAGGGAAGTTTAATACTTCCACATTTTCCCCTAGTCCCTCAAAGGGGCTTTGCAAATACATTTTTATTCTCTGCCCAGATTACTTTGGGATGTATCATGGCTTTACACTAACCTGTACAAGCCAACCAGCTTTCACTCCGTATTCAGTGTTCCTTGTACTGTTTTTGATACATACATCTCACTGGAAAGATGACATTTATCTTTTGAGGTTAAGATTAGGAAGATTGAAATCCATTAAGTATGCCATACAGAGTTCTACATACCTGGCTTAGGAGAAGGTCTAGAGCCCATTGGCCCCTCTTTATTTCTTTTTAAAGTAAGAAAGTTGACAAAGTGACCTCTAAGAACCTGTCCTGCTCTTCTAGACTGATCTGTCTTTCACTTCTGATATGATTTTCTGAGAAGGTCACAAAAACCCTGCCAGCAGTTCTGTGCTGCTTCATGTAATGTGTCTCAGTCTCCCATAGCTAACATGTTTATGAAGTAATGAAAGGAAATGAGGCATCGTTTAGGGGAAAGAATCATGAACTAGTTACTAATTTGAGAACTAGCTTCTGCTGGTCAGTGACCCTCTCTGGACCTGCATGTCATCTCCCAGTTGAGAGCACTAGACTAGATGGGCTCTACGGCCAATCCAAGTCTAAATTAGAATCGTCCTATTTTTTGATGAAAATTCATATCATTTGCAAAACTGAGGAAATATTTTCAGTGGGACTTGTAAGAAATAAAGTCTGTGGTGACCTAAGGAATTTAGCACAATATTTTCTGAGTTTATAGATGAATATAGAAAATTTCTACATGTACTTTTTTGGGTATTTATTTATGGGTATGTATGATTTTGGGGTATCATTTATTTGAGGGAGGCAGATGTGGAGTATGGGCAACTTCCCAGTGTCGTAGTGAGCATTTTCTTTTTCCATGTTTACAGTTTCTACCATGTGAGCTAATTTTTCACTAGTATACTTCTTTTTAATTCTGTGCACCATGGTGAGTGTGAATGGTTATATGCCAGGTGGACAGACTAGAAGTTTGGCCCGAGTTCTTTCCTATTTTTTTTTGCCACCTGTTTGTTTATCCTACGTATATTAACCTTGCTGGGGTATACAGTTTCTTCTTTTTAAACTAAGTACCATAACTCTTGAAATTAGAAAGACCTCTTCAATGACCCTTTAAAGGTTGAAAGAAAACGTCTCAATTTGGAATTGACCAGTAAAAGGACCTAAAGAGGGAAACACATGGCAAAAATCACTGGTTGCAATTTTAGCACAGTGGGACAGTTATTATTCAGACAGAGGGCTCCTCCTCCTTGGTCAGTAAGCCTTATCACCCTCGCACACCATCAGAGTTCACCTGTGTTTCAGTTAGTCCCGACAGAGGCTGCCAGTGTTCTCAGACCTTCCTGATGTGTGGTTTCTTTTGCAGGTACATGTAAAGTGCATTTTCCTGAGCCAAACAAGCTTCATTGCTTTCAGCTAACGGTGACCCCAGGTAATATTCTTTCATACTTAAGTGCTAATTGATTTTAAAGCAGCACATCTTAAAGGCTGCCCACATCTGTAATCTTTGGCTTGACTTGTCCACTCTTACCTTTTCAAAAGTGAGGACGTGAGTGACCGTCCCTGTGGGAAAACATGCGGTCGCTTAAACCATGGAGATGTTACCTGAGGCCCCCAGCAGGTGCTGCGGTAACAGGTCCACATTTAGTAAAGCAGGTGGCTGCGGACTGTGGGTGTGCGGAGAGCCTGGGGCTCCTAGTCGTTGCTGGGTCCAAACACTGACTAGGCCACCCAGCGGCAGTGGGACCCTCGGGAGGTGCCTCCCCTCTCAGCAGCTGCTCAGCCCTCTGACGGGTACCAGAAAGGAGCCGTCTCCTGGGAGGGTGGCAGGGGTGCAATGGTGGTGAGAGGGAAGTGCCAAAGCCCGGGCCAGGCACCAGAAGCAGTCGGCAGATGCCAGCTGTTCCTGTGAGGCCCGGTAAGTGTTGGTGTCTTGTGGCAGGGCTTCCCAGTTTGTTACAAACCCACATTTTATATTGGACTTTAATGTTCAGGGGACAGTTGAACAAATTTTGTATTCTAATCTCCAAGTTGGCCCAAGGCAGGGCTTGTGTGTTTTTTTAAGCGCAGCTCCAAGAGTTGCAGATTGCAGTGTTCCGCACAGTCCCTCCCTTCGCCCCTATGTTTATGTTGGGGCGTGGTTGCAGCCCCCACCTCTCAGTGCACTAGCCAGTTGGTGCTGCAGTGGGATCGATTGGGAAAGGAGGAAAAGACAAGTGGAATTAACAAGAGGGGAAAGGAGTTTTGTGGCAGAAAGGAGGAAATCTAGGGTATCATTTTATTTTGGGGTTGGAAAGGGAATGAAAGAAACTGAGAATGAGTCACTAGCTAATTGAAAAGTGAAAGAGAATGCAGAATTTCAGTAGCTGAGAGTAAGCCGCCCAAGAGCCATGGCCGTGTCTCCCTCTAAGTAGGTTGGGTTCTTCTATAGAATATGTTCTATTAATAATAATAAGAGGAATCCCAATTTCAAAATGGGCTTAAAAACTTGACCTGATTTTTCTCTGTGTGGTGGCTCTGCAAATGGCTCTGGGGCAAGTGAAGTCAGCTCAGAGTCTGGGCCCGTGTCCTATGGGTGGGGAGAGCACTCGGAGGCGCTCCATGCCAGGCTGGGGGAGAAGTGGGCGTTCACGTGCCTGGCACGGACAGATAACTGACACCCAGGACCCCAGCCTTGGCGATGACAGCAGTTGTAACTTCCTCTGCGCCTTCCCAAAACACAGAGTATGGAGGCCGTTTTGAGGGCAGGGAACTGAGCACACTAGAGGCTTCTTCGGAGACTCCCAGCCGGTGCTGTGGAAGCCATTTCCCCCACAGCTCAGGGTGTGGGCTGTTTCCAGGAATTATTGCAGCGCTTCAGATCTGGGCTCTGTTCACCAAGCAGTCAGACTGTAGGGCATTTTCAGTGTTAGGGGTTGTGCCACCCTGCCCCACTTCCCAAGCACCGTCTTGGTGGTTACTCTTTGTCACACGAAGACCTCTGAAGATTTCTCCAGGCTCCTCACCATCTTTTGTGATGAGTTTGTGGCAAGTCTAATCTGGGGTTAAGTTGGGTTTTTTTTTTTTTAACTGAGTCACATAAATATTGTCATTATTGCATTATTATATTACAGTGTCTTTGATATTTTAATTCTTATCCTTGAGAAGGGAGCACAAGTATTTGTTATGGTTTTGGTATTCATTGTTCCATTGGTTAAAAAGGTAGCTTGTGTTCTGGTATCTGTGAGTACCCAATAGCTTAACAGTTCTCTTTTGTGATAAATGCTCACCAGGATGTTACCACCCAGTTGAATGCTGCCCAGTGTTCCTGGTGGGCACAGCCATGTGCCCCACTGTGGGGAGGCAGCAACGCCGAAAGCTGCTGTGTTCCTGCCCTTGGTTAATGAGGAATGCATGGCAGAGCCACCCATCCTGAAAACTTGCCTCATATCAGCGGTTCTTAAAAATGTCTGGAGACATGCTACTCTTAGAATTGAAAAATAATAATAATAAGTTAGTTAGGAGTAAAACTTGAACAATGTATGAAGCAAATGATTAGGAAACAGGTTTATTTGCAGCCAGTAATCCTGGAACCAGGTCTGAAAACTTGATGATACAGGTGATCCAGATATTTGGAGAGTCAGCTGGGAAATTGCATCTGCAATTAAATTTAAAGCTCTCAGTCACTTGCTAAAGGCAGTACAGTTCTTGTGCACACTTGATGACAGTCTTGTAGTTTTTCTTGTTTTTGGAATGGTCCCACATGCTTGGGAACAAATGTTCTCTTCAGAGGAGAGATGAGAGTGTAATTTGGTGATAGAGGAAAAGAAAGAAACTGAATTTAAATTAAAATCTAAGAACTCAAAACAAGAAAAAGAAGACTCCCTGAGCTTCTGTGAAGTTAGTGGAAGTTTGAAAAACGAGCAGTTCAGTGAACTGGTCCAAATTCTAGAAGGCTTCTCAGCCTGCCCTACTTTGGTTATCAGTGTCTGTAATGTTTGTTTTAGGTTGAAGGGAACATGGACTTAAATGACAACTTTTTTTAACTTCAACTTTTGTTTTCTAAATCAATTTTCCTGAGGTATAAAATTACGTACAATAATGTACTACTTTGAACTAATCTAATTTGCACTGTCCAAAGCTTGATGAGTTTTGAAAATTTATACACCTGTGTAACCACTACCCCAGTAAAGATATCTAACATTTCCCACATTCCCAGAATTCCCTTCTGCCTCCTTGCAGTCACCCCCACCCCAACCCAACTGTACCCACTCTGATTGCTATTACTATAGATTAGTATTGTCAGTTCTTGAATTTCATATAAATGGCATGTTATGTATTCTTTTATCTCTGGCTTCCTTAATTTTTTTAATTCATCATGTTGCATGTATCTAGTAGTTCTTTTTAATTGGTTGGACGGATAGGTCATAATTTGTTTATCCAGTCTCCTATTGATGGACGCTTGTTTCCAGTTTTTGGCTGTTACGAATAAGACTGCTGTGAACATTCTCAGATGTGCCTTTTTGTGCACATATTTTTCTTCTCTTCATTTCCTTCGAAGAGTGGAATTTCTGAGTCATAGGAAAGGTCTGAATATAAGTTTATTGTCCAACAAATGAGCTGTGGATATTTTCTCCCGTCCTGTGGCTTTTCTACTAATTTTTTAATGTATTTTGTTGAAAAATAATTGTAATTTTAGTGTCCAGGTTATCATTTTTTTTCTTTTAGTATGTTTTGTTTCCTTTCCAGAAATCTGTTAAACTTCAAGGTTGCATATCTGTTTTCCTGTTTTTCTCTAGAAGCTGTATATTAGATTTTATGTTAAGGTCCACGATCCATCTTGAATTAATTTTTGCACATAGCTTAAGAGAGGGGTTGAGGTTTATTTTATCTATATAGATATCCATTTGTTCCAACAACTTTTCTTGAAAAGACTTTCTTGTCTTCGTTGAACTACCTTGACAGGGGGTTAAAAAATCAATTGGCTCATAGGTGTAGGTCCGTTTGTTTAACTCTTCTGTTCTGTTGATCTCTGTGTTTACTCTCAGTCCAGTTCCATACTGCTTTAATTGATGTACCTTTATAGTAAGTTTTGAAAATGGGTAGTGTGGGTATTCCAGTGTTGTTCGTTTTAAAAATTGTTTTGTCTAGTGTAGGTTCTTTGAATTTCTATATACAGTTGAACACACCCTACGCTTCTTCCAAGACGCTGCTGGGATTTTAGTTGAGGCTGTTGATGTGTAGTTCAGTTGGGGGAGAAATGATATATTGAGTCTCCAATCCATGAACATGGTAAATCTCTCTATTTATTTAGAGCTTCTTTAATTTCTCTGAACAGTATTTTGTAGTTTTCAGTGTATATGTGTTGTAAATACTTTGTTACATTTCAGTATTTTGTGGCTTTTGAGGTATTGTTATGGTACTCTTTAAATTTCAACTTTCAGTTGTTTGTTACTAGTATATAAAATTGCAATTGATTTTTCAATATATTGATCATGGTTCTGTGACCTTGCTAAATTCATTTATTATTTTTAGTAGCTTCTTTGAGATTCCTTAGGATTTCCTATGCACATAATCATCTCATCTGTGAAGACATTTTTACTTCTTTCTCGCAACAAATTCCTTGAAAGAAGAAATTTAGCAAAGTTGATAAACATAACAGGTGGAGAGCCCTATATCTGTTAAAGAAATTGAATTCACAACCAAACCCTTTCCCAGGAAGAAAACCCAGGTCCTGATTGCTTAACTGGTGAATTCTATACATATTTAAAGAAGAAATAATGCCAATCCTACGTAAATTGGTCTGAAAGGTTTTCTTTCAAAGACTTTGTCCATTTTACCTAAGTTGTAGAATTTATTGATGTGAAAGTTGATCAGAATATTCTCTTTATTATTCTACCAATGTCTGTATGCTCTGTCGTGACGTCTTTTTCATTTCTGATATTGGTAATTTGTGTCTTCTCTCTTTTTCTGGATCAGATTAGCTTTACATCAAAGTTTCAGACACATACTTTATACTGTCATCCCTGCTTTCTTTCTAGCCTGATAATTAAATTTTAGGATGAAGATGACCATTATGAGGGAGGAAATTTGAGAAGAACAGAATCTTGCCTACTATTCATTTTTCTTTCACATGATCCTATTTCTCTTTTTTCATGTGTGATGGAAATGTGATGTTAAGCTCTTAAAGACACCCAATTGCCTGCTGTAGTGGCATCATCCAACTTGTTTAGTTAGGAAAACAGTCCTGATCACTGCTGCTGTCTTTCTCCACCTGAGAACTCGGGCGATTTGATGCTGCTTTTATTCCCGTCCTTCCTGGTAGGGGACTCCTCCCGTGTCTGATCCATGGTCCTTACACTGAGGACTGCCCACCAGTAAAGATGCATAGAATGTGTACAAAATATTCAAAATGATGTGGTGTTGAAAGTTTCTTTCTTTCTTTCTTTCTTTTTTTTTGGCATTTTAAACAGTGGCCAGCCCTCTTTCAGTTTCTTGTTCTATCTCATAGCACCTCTTATGTAGATAGGCTTTTTCTTTATCGTTCTCAAAACTCATGTTTAGTATAGTATAGTATGCGGGTAGTAAATCCACCCTTCTTAGGGGTGTGGTTCTCTGCACATCAGTGACCCCATACAGTTATGTCACCCTCGCCACAATCAAGACGTAGAATATTTCTGCCACCTTGGAGCATTCCTTTGTGCCCCTTGGTAGTCCATCTTCTCTCCCCACCCCCAACCCATTCCCTGGTAACCTGTATTCTAATTTCTGAGTCTGAATTTGCATATTCAGTTCTTTCATATCAGTGAGATCATACAATCTTTGTCTTTTTGTGTCTGGCTTATTTCACTCAACACGATGTCTTCATAGTTCATCCCTGTTGTCGCACTTTGTATTAGAACTTCATTCCTTTTTATAGCTGAATAATACGCCATTATATGATTGAACCACATTTTGTTTATCCATTCATCAGTTGATGAACACTTGGGTTGCTTCCACCTTTTGTGAATAATGCTGCTGGGAACATTGGTGCACAGATATTGTCTGAGTTCCTACTTTCAGTTCTTCGGGTCATATACCTAGTAGTGGGATTGCTGGGTCATATGGTAATTCTATGCTTAACTTTCTGAGGAACCACCAAACTGTTCTTGACAGCGGCAGTACCGTTTTACATTCCCACTGGCAATGTGCTAAGGTCCCCCTGTTTCTCAGCATCCTTGCCAACGCGTGTTATTTTCCATTTTTACAATAATAGCCGTTCCAGTGGGCATGGAGATTTGCATTTCTCTAACAGCCTAATGGCCAGTGATGTTCAGCGTCTTTGCATGTGTTATTGGTCATTTGTTTATTCTTTGCAGAACTGTCTATTCAGATTATTTGCCCATTTTAAAATTTGAGCTGTTTTTCTTTTTCATGGTTGAGTTGTAGGATTTCTTTATATAGAGGGATTTCTTTCCACTTTCTGATAATGTCCTTTGGGCTCAAAGTTTTTAATTTTGACAAGGGCCCGTTTTTCTGTTTTTTTTGTTGTTGTTGTTTATCCTTTGGGTTTAGAGTCTAAGAATCCATTGCCTTAATACAAGGTCCTGAAGATGTTCCCCTGTTTTCTTCTAGGAGTTTGATAGTTTTAGGTCTTTGATCTATTTTGAGTTAAAGTTTTTTCTCTCATTGTAAAATTTTAGGAGTTCTTTACATATTCTGAATACAGGCATCTTGCTCAGATCGTGGGGCGGGGGGCGGATGTAAATATTTTTCCCACTCTATGATGTGTTGTTCCAATTTACTACAGCTGCCAAAATGCAGTGTACCAGAAGTGGATTGGCTTTTATTAAGGGGATTTATTAGGTTACAAATTTATAGTTCTGAGGCCATAAAAGTGTCCAGACTAAGGCATCAGCAAGAGGATACGTTAACTGAAGAAAGGCCAGTGGCGTCTGGAACCCCTGACAGCTGGGAAGGCACATGGCTGGCATCTCCTGGTTTTGGCTTCTCATTCCGGTGACTTTAACTGTCTGTGGATTCTCACTTCACTTCTCCAGGGCAAACTCTGGGCTTCATCTCTTATCTTAGCATCTCCAAATGTCTTTCTTTCTGCATCTCCAAGGGTCTGAGTTTCTGTCAGCTCTGAGGTGTCTCTTTCTCTCCTGAGCCCTCTTAAGGACTCCAGTAAACTAATTAAGACCCACCTTGTGTGGGCAGTGTCACATCTGATCAAAAGGTCCCACCCACAATAGGTTTGTCCCCACCAGATTGGATTAAAAGAGCATGATTATTTATGGTGTACATAACAAATTCAAACCAGCACATGTGTCTTTTCATTATCTTAAGTGTCTTTCAAAGACTAGAAATTGTTAAATATAATGATATCCAGTTCACGATTTTTTTTCTTTGTAATGGTGTGGTAGGCAGAATAACAGTCCCCCATAGATGTCCATGTACTAAGTCCTGGAATTTGTGAATATGTAGGCAGAGAGGAATTAAGGTTGCTAATAGGCCGACCTCAAAATAGGAATCTTTTCCAGGATTATCTGGGTGGGCCCAGTGTAAACACAAGGGTCATTGAAAACGCAGGGCAGGGAAGGAGATGCGATGATGAAAGCAGGACAGTGATGCGGCCTGAGCACTCGACTGGCCGTGGTTGCCTTTGAAGGTGGACAGAGGGGCCAGGAGTCGGGGAATGTGGGCGACCTCTGGAAGCTGGAATGGCCATGAAATGGATTCTCCCCTAGAGCCACCCAAAGGGATCTGCTGACACCTCTGTTTTAGCTCCAGGAGACCCATTTTGGACTTCTGGCCTCTAGAAGATAATAGATTCATAATGCTTACCTCGCTGAGTTTGTTAGAGCAGCAGTAGAAAACTAATATAAGGGATGGGGGGGGATGACTTGGGTGTTCTTTATTATTTTTATTTTTTATTCTGATTCTGATTCTTTCTGGTGTAAGGAAAATGTTTGGGGATAGATTGGGTGATGAATGCACAACTATATGATGGTACTGTGAAGAGTTGATTGTACACCATGGGTGATTGTATGGTATATGAATATATCTCAATAAAACTGAATTTAAAAAAAAGGATTATAAGCAAAAAAAACCCAAAAAACTAATATAGGTAGTTTGTGCTTTTTATGTCCTGCCTAGGAAATCTTTGCTAAAGAAATAGAAATGTTTCTGCCTATTTTTTCTTTTAACTTGAAGTTTATAGTTTTAGATTTTACAGTTAGGTCTGTGATCCATTTTGAGTTAATTTTTGGCTGTGGTCCTCGGTGAGGGTCTTGTTTCTCCTTCTCTCTGCATTTGGATGTCCAGCTGCCCAGCACCGTTGTTGGAAGGACAGTCTTCTCTCATTGAACACCTGGGCACCTCTGTTGATGTCACTAGACCACCTAGGTTGGGTGTGTCTCGGAGCTGTTTTCCATTCCATTGGTTTATTTGTCTATCCTGATACAGATGCCACTTGATTACTGTGGCTTTATGAGACCTTTGAAATCCTGTCATGTGACTCCTTCAACTTTGTTCTACTTTTTCAAAATTATTTTGCTGTTTTACTTCCTTTGCTTTTCCATGTGCATTTTAGGAAGCCTGTCAAATTCCATTTTTGATTGGCACTGCATTGAAACTGTTGTAGATCAGTTTGCCACAGGAAAGGTGAAATAGGAGGTGGGAAAGAAAAGCTGACGTGACACGTCCCCCAAAGTGCACTGCCAAGAAGGCTCATTTTAGGATGGAGGACATGTGGAAGCTGATCCTCTCGATGGGGGGTTCCTTAAGCCTATGTCTGCCCTGCTCCCCTTGGAAAGTCTTTGTTCTCCCGGGGATACCCTTAAGCTTCTGAAGACCCTGGTATCAGGCTCCTTGAAGGCAGGAGGAGGCTGTGGGCCCCAATGCACAGGAGGCAGGAGGGTGATTCTTGTAACTCTATTAGTGGCGATGGGGGTGGATTGGGGGATTGAAAGCCCAGCATCAGGAACTTTCCCCCCGTGTTTTAAAAGCCAGTTATCCAAGAAGCTGGATATTTTCAACTTAACATTGACCCGTCCCAGGCTTGGAAATGGAGTCCTTTGCCGTGGGGACTGTAGTGCAGTCATCCACGCTCTTAATCAACGTCTTTCCCCTAGTCCAGATTTGGGCAGACCCTCTCCACCCTCCCCCTAGAAAATGCAAGCCTGAGTGCCAGGTCCAGGAGGCCGAATCAGAGAAGTCTTCAATGGGAATAGTAATTGAGAAAATTATAGCAAACAAGAAATACTCTTAATCTCGGTCCAGTCTGCTCTCCAGCTGCTTTTTAAATTGGACTGTGGAATTCTGGGGCAACTTCTGTAATAAACATATTGGAACAGGTCAAAAAGAAAAAGAAGAGGGGGAAGAGGTATTGGCTCAGAAGATCATTTTCCTGAAAGAAGTTTATTCCATAAAACAGAAGAAAAATTAGAACTTGCCTCCTCTCTGTTTTCTGTGGGTTAAGAGAAAGCATAATTCTAATAATTTATTAAATATAATCTTGCCTGGGACAGAGAATGTGGCAAAACCAAAGCCAAATTAGACCAAATAACATCTTTAAAACTGGTCAGCAATAGAGTTGAAATTGTATAATCAGTGAAATGGAAATCAAACTGGAGAAAAACTGTGGTCTGAAAGGATGGAATCGCAGCCCTGGGGAGAGCTCGTGGCATCTGGCGTGGGGATAGCAGTCATTCCTTAAGAAAAGGCAAAGCAAACGCAGCAGTATCACCGAAACAAACATTGCAATTGGGGCTAGAGTGTGTGTACTGTATGGTTTCCTTAACCTTGGATTTCTGAGCCATGGTGGTCAGTACGAGAATGCGAGGCTAAAGTCTTCAGAGTTGCTGGGAACAAGAATGTTCTCTGAGTATTTTATACCCAACATGCCACTTGCTTGAAAAGTTCTCATAACTGGAGTTTAAAATTTTTCCAAAGAAGTATCTCTTCCACAGACTTTTACTGACACAAATCTAAGTGTATATGTAAGAATTAGAAATATACATATCAGATCTGTGGGAAAAAGGATAAAACAGTAAATGCTGGGGGGCAGGGATTGCAGTTAGGAAAGATAGACTCCCTTATTCCTATAATAAAGAAAGTTCTAGATGAATTACTGAATTTATTAAATGTATTATATAATACAATAAAATTACTAGAATCAAATCTTGAATGGAAAAGAACATTTAAGCATGATACCAAATTTCAAAACCACAAAGAAAGGTTGTTTAAAAATGAAAAACTTGGTTTTTCAGAAATAGCAAAGTCAAAAAGCAAACAGCACACTAAGAAAAATTACTTGCAACATATATAGAGACTGGTTCATTTTCTTAAGACTTTAACTGCTGGATGACAAATATTGGTACTATCTTAAAACCCTTAAAGAAAAAATATACTTCTTGCTGTGATGATTTGTTTGAAGCTAACAACTCCTTATTAAATGTTCATTTCATATAAAAATGAAGGAAGCAAAAAATAATATACCTGATGGGTTCATAATGATGGATATATTGGGGGGAATTGAACTTTCATTTTAAAGATGCTGTGATTGTGTGAAAACTTGAAGAATTTCATCCATTCGAGGCTTTTCTGGGCCAGCAGCACAGTCGGGGCAGCCGGTACCTTGCCATGGGGTCTGCACTGCGGCCCGACCCTGGACCTCCTGCACCCGCTCCAGCCCCCGTTTTCTGAGGGCCTGCCCTCTCCTGAAGGCCGTGCCAAGCACTCCTTCAGCCACTCATTCCACAAATGCAGGCCATGCGCACTTGCCGAGGTGGCGGTTTTTGTCTGCTTGGTTTGCCTCCATGTCCCCCAGGGCCCAGGACAGTGGCTGCA
>PVKY010001676.1:0-30169 GCA_004027775.1 Bradypus variegatus | reverse complement strand
AAACAATTGCCAAATGTAAACACACACAGATACACATGAAAATGGTGCCTTTTTGGCTTTTATTTCTGTATCCCTGAAGGCCAGGGCCCATCTAGATAAAATTCCAGAATTTGACAAGCCCCATGGACAGCTATGCACCTCTCTCTTTTGGCATTTCTCTGCTCAACTGGAGCTCCATGTTGGTAGGAGTAGGGTTCCCATAACCTCGTGCCAGGGCCAGACTCCCCCTTGAGGCATGGCCAGGCCAGATTTCACTGCAGAAAATGGGTATAGATGAACCTGAGGAGCCTTCCTTTAGTGATGAGCTTACTGCCCTAGGCTTTCCAAATTAGTATTAGGAAGTGTTGGTGATGTGAAATAAACAGAGCTTGAGAAACTTCTCTGGTTATTTTTGCTAGATGATAGCTAACAGAAGCCTGCAAATGTCTAGGCACTAGTGTGAGATCTACTTAACTTGGTTAATGAAGCTTACAGTTTGCACAGTTTAAACCACATCCAATGAAAACCCATGCCCAGTTATAATCAGCAACAATTGAAAAGAAATAAGGTGGAGGAGAGAGAGAGGTAATTTCAAGGCCATAACTACCCAACAGTTCCATTTGTATACAGGCTAATTTATGTTTCCATGAGAATCTGCCAGGCTACTCTAGCAGTTTTAGCAATGCATCGCTCTACCCATGTTTATCAAATATTTAAACATTCCATTTTTATTGTGCTATAATGTCTGCTGAATATATAACCAAAAGAAGAAGGATGAATTTTCTTTCTCACAGCAAGAGTATAATGGCAACTCTTTTGCCCCTTTATTTGCAGTATCAAGTCACATTTGGATTCTCATATTTTCTAGAAAAAATAAATCATTCTCTGCCTTCCATAAATATATATTATCTAAGTCCAGATCAATTGATTGATGTATCACAACATTAATTGATCAACATAGCATCTGACTGTCCATTTATTCATCTGAGAGAGAAGCAGATGACATCCAATTAAGTCCATAATGGAATAACACTTTTCCTCCAGTTAACACAGCCATGGATGTGATAGGAAGGTTCTTTTTCTTGAAAGCAAGTAAATATTTATTATTTCATTGTACCAACTCTAACAAATCAGTTTAGGGACTGAACATCTCCTGTTTAAAATGAGTATCATTGGTCAGAAATTTCCATTTTGAGTGTGACACCTGTGATATAGTCTGAAAACCTCCATTGCAAATGATTGCAGCTCCAGTAAACTAAACCAGTGCCCAAACCACCTCGCTCATTATGATGGACAGTAATCAGTGAGCTAACAAAATGATCAGAGCTGAAATCATATTTTGCATTCATAGCAGCAATGGAATAACGAATAAGCTGTAGAGATAAATATACTTATCCATTTTTCCTTTCTATGCCACACACACAAACCTCACTTTCTTGCCTTCTAGCTGCATGAGAGTCAACACAGTGTTTGATGCACTGAAATACAGTGGGAAATTGTGTTTGATGAAGGAAATGGCTTCTGCTACTAGTGCTTTCCATTCGCTGGGAGCAAGGAGATGGTTTGTCAGGGTCTCTCTCACTAAAAGGCAGAATCATAATTCCAAGTCCAGGGGTCAGAAATTTATTTTCATTGTGTCAAAAGCCCATTTTAAAGATGTAATGTGTATTCTGCTATCTCCTTGCTAACTGGGTAGATGTACTGCTTGTACAGAGATGACTGAGGTTTTATAACACAGGGTTTGGGTCAAGAATGAAAAGTTTTGAAGATTTACATTTTTCTCCAGCACTGACCTTTCGGGTTTATTCCTTAATTAAGCAAAGACATGGCAGCAAAAGGTAGTATTATGGGCCTGCTGTATCCCCGGGGTGTTATGAGATACCAGACACAGTTAAGCTATCTCAAGACAACCATGTACTCTGGAGTTACTTTATTGCTATTATAAAAAATCTTTATTATGGGAAAAAAATACGTATTTTTATGCCAGAAGAAGATGAAGATGACAGGTAGGCTGCTGAACGGTAGTTTCAGTTGAGCTTCATGCCATGGAGATTGTAAAACACCTAAGACTAGGGGAAGCCTCCTGATAGAATCTTAAGAAACCTGAAGGGGTATATTAATCTTTGTGAAATTCATAGTTGGAGCAGGATACCATTAACTGGCACTTTCCAGTTATCAGGATATTTTATGAAACTGAAAGGAGTCCTATTACACTTGCTAAAAGGGGCAACTTTGGGGGTGAGACTAATGAAATAATCTCTTTTCCAGGTTGTCTTGACTGTACCTGGAGTTTGTGGGAACCTTGAGACCGTGAAACCCCAAAGATGGCTGTTGCTTTTGTTTGCTGCTTAGCATGACACTTCTGTGGAAGCTTCTGTGCAGGCTTGTTTTTCCTTCCCAAGGAAAAGAGAACCATTAGTTGAAGGGCTGCTTTTTTGTTTGTTTTCCATTGAGAATCTGGCACATTTCAACTTGCTTTGTATTGTTTTTAAAGAAAATAAACTGCCCTCTCTCCTCTGAAAAAATCACCCTCACTTGAACTCCTTGCAACTCCTTCAATCAATATTTAATGAAGTTAAGACTCCCATTTAAAAATTATTATTTCTTACACTTCTCATCATGGATGCCTTTGATACCAGGAAAAGTTTTTACACTAGATGATCTATTAATTTTTGTGTTTATGTTTGCACTTCTGTCCCACCAGATTCCAGAAGGAATTTTAGGCATCACTTACATTTGTCTTCTTCTGGCTTTTACTAATGGATCTTTTAGAAACTGACCTCACAGAGTTTATCTGTCTCTTACACATCTGTAGCAAGGAACAGATCCTAGAATCATTTCCCTTCTACCCATGAGAAGGAGAGTGGGAATCCCTAGCCCACACTCTGGGTTCTGACCAGGGGAAATGGGTCACTGGCACTCACCCAGCTAGCAGAAGCAGGGAATCGTGGGCATCCCTTGGCTGGCAGAAGAGTCGTGATCTCTCCTGGTATATTCCTGGCCCGGAGGAGGCTAAGGGCCCCATTTCAAAAGGAGAGGTTCACTGAATGGATTCTCTAGAGGGCAGGGCCATTGGTTTTTCTTTGTTTTTGTTGTTGTTTGTCGCTTGCTTGCTTTTTAAATAGCATACTTTATTTTAGAGCAGTTTTACATTTACAGAAAAATTACACACCCCCACATATACACACACACACATAATTTCCCCTATTATTAACATCTTTTATTAGGGTGGTACATTTGTTATGGGTGGTACATTTGTTATGATTGAACTAATACTGACACACTTTTAGTAACTGAAGTCCATAGTTTACATTAGGGTCCATTCTTTGTGTACAGTTCTGTGAGTTTTGGCCTATGTGCAGCAACATGTATCATACAGAACAGTTTCACTGTCCTAAAATTCCCTGTACTCCACCTATTCATCCAACTCCCACTCCCGAACCCATGACAACCACTGATCTTTTTACTGTCTCTATGGTTTTGCCTTTTCCACAATGTCATATAGTTGGAATCATACAGCATGTAGCCTTTCCAGGCTGGCTACTTTCATGTAGCAATATATATTTAAGATTCCTCTATGTCTTTTCCTGGCTCAGTAGCTCATTTCTTTTTATCATTGAATAATATTCCATTGTATGGATGTGCCACAGTTTGCTTATCCATTCACCTAAGGAAGGGCATCTTGATTGCTTCCAATTTTTGAGAATTATGAATGAAGTTGCTATAAACATTCATTTGCACATTTTTTGAGTGGGCCTTCATTTCTCAGTTACCAAATTTAGAGCCAGCCCTACAATTGTTAAGTTATGGAGCAATACCTTCAGCTAATCATTTGGCTTCCTTTGTGAGAATTAAATTCCATCAAAAAGCAAAAATCTAAAGTAAACTAAAAACCTGTGTTTCTGTGTAAAGAAAGACTGAGACTGATTCCTTGAAAATAAGTTGTTCAGCTCAACACTTTTGTAGGCTCAACACATAAACTAAATAATTCTACCATAATATAAGAAAAGTACTTATTGAGCCTAGTCCTTAGCATAAAGCAGAAACTCAGTCAAGATCAGATGGAATATTGTCTACTTTAGTGGTTCTTGAAATGCATCAGGATCACCAGGACGGCTGTTAACGTGTACACACAGACTGCCAGGCCCCAACCCAGAGTTTCTGGTTCAATAGGTCTCAGTGGGGCCCTGCAATTTGCATTTCTAAGAAATGTCCAGTGGATACTTCTGCTTTAAGAACCACAGACCCTAGTAGTTTATACCAAACACAACTTTGCAAGTAAACTAATCTTTCTGTGACTCCATTTCGTTATCTATAAAATGAAGATACAAGAGTAACTCTTATAAAAGATAGCAATCCAATTAAAAATGGGTAGAGGCAACTCTGCAAATAAATTCATTAACACCCCCCCCCAATGAAGGACATGACTCCCAGGGGAATGACTCTCCCTGGTGACGTGGGACGTGACTTCCAAGAATGTGCCTGGCCCTGGCAGTGAGGGATTGAAAATGCCTACTTGACCAAAAGGGGGAAAAAGAAAGGTAACAAGCTGAGGTCACAGTGGCCGAGAGATCCCAAATAGACTCGAGAAGCTATCCTGGAGGTTTCTCTTATGCAAGTTTCAGCTAGACATTTCAAAAGGCCACAGTAAGCCATGCCCTTACCAAAAGTAGTCCCCAAATACCTAGGTCCCTACCTGAAATTCTATAAAAGATTCACTCGCTAAGTTTTATCTCTCAGAAACTAAAATCCACCAGAGTGCTCCTATGCCAGACATGCCCTAAAATGCAGAGGTAACAGCCTCTTTAAGAACAACAATCAGATGCAGCCCCCTTCTATACTGTCGACACCCCCTTTCAATGTGAACGAGTTAGGGTGGTCACTGCCTAGACACCCCTGAAGATGGAGAAAGAGATTAAGTGAGAGGAAGGGGTAGCAATAAAGAAGGTAAGATTGAACAAAGGTCTATGAATACTTAAACTTTATCTAAATAAATATATGTATATTTAGGTGCTGGTGAGTTGGAATAGCTGGAAGGAGGTAAATGACATGGTAGAACTGTAACATGTAACATTCTTTGAAATTTGCTCTATAGCTACTTATCGAATTGTGCTATATATACCCTATATTTCATAATAAGGAAATAACTGAAACTGTGGAACTGTAACCCATAACAATTTTTGAAATTACCTGTATAACTGCTTGTTGAGCTGTACATCAAAAGTTAACACCTTTCTGTATGTATGTTATATTTTACAATAATGGAAATAGCTGAAATCGTGGAACTGTGACCCATGACATTCTTTGAAATTTGCTCTTTAACTACTTGTTAAATTGTACTTTGAAAGTTATCATTGTTATGTATATATGTTGAAGTTCACAATAAAAAATGCATTTAAAAAAAAAAGAAAGAAAATAAGTTGTAATTCTCAACACATTGCTAACCAGATTTCACACGAGAAAATCTGCTCACTTTTGCTGCAGTCAGCCATCTAACAACTGGGAGCTCCAAGCCACCACCAATCCATCCTTTCTCCTTGCTCCCCCTTCATGAGCTTTACAGGTCAAATCTCACTACACACATCAATGTGTACTCAAAACCTTTCAACCCGAGGTTATGGCCCACTTTTTAGCTATTTTTTCAGTACAATTAACAAAACTGTATTCCAGAGATTTGGAGGAGTCCCTTGGAGCATGATGGGATTTCACTAATTGATCCAACAAGCTGTTTGTGTGGAGCCTATTTTGGAGATTATACTGGGAATGGGCAGTGGGACATATAAGATGAGACAGTGTCCTGCTTCTGTCAGGAACATCACCATGTTGGGGAGAGAGGAGCATGTCACTTCTTCTCTCTGGCCCTCCGGAGTGGAAAGTGGATGGTGTCATTTGGTGCCCTGTTTGTGAGAAGTTTTGGCAGGATCTAGAAAAAGTGGTGGAGCTAGAGGGGTTTGAGGGTGGGAGGCAGGAAACAGAATTGTAAATGAGAGCAGTCCCGTGGCTAACCTGACTCTTTGCAGCCTTAGAGAGTCAGAGTCATGTCCTTCTGGTGGAAAACTTTGGCTGGGCAGCAGTTTCCTAGTGAAGATGTTACCCTGGTTTTTGTTTCATTATACTGGATGGTTTCTTGTTTTGGACAGAGTTTGTTTCATGGCATAAGTTCACTGGCACAACCCTAAGGAAAGATGCTCAAATTATGCATATTGTAACCATACCATTTAGTACACAGCTCCATGTTTCTTCCCAGGTACCAAGTGGCATCCCATTGGACCTATGAGCCATTCCAAACTTGCAGCTCTCTCCTGTTGTGAAAGAGTAGTCTCAGGAGATTGATATCACTGAATGTCCCCAAAGCATAGCTGTCAAGAAGGTAGATTCAAAATTCCACCGTTTCATTTTCTCTATTTTCAGAGCTTATTGAGTTACTTGTGTGTTTCTTTCCTTTCAAACCACAGTGAACTCTTCCTGTGGTGCTCTTTTATTTTGAAGACCCCAGTGCAGGCCACCCAGGAGTCAGGGGGAAAAAAAACCTTCATATAATGAATCAGTGTGAGCAATGTAGGAAAACTATGATGCAAAGCTGACAGAAAAGCAAGTTCTAGTTTTCCTTCTTCTAAAGGATTATATCAAACAGGTTTAAAATAATGGAAAATATCTGGTCTCGCTGCATGTGGTAGAAAAAGGTGACTGCCACCAATGAGACAATGTTATATGGGCTGGGTGTACTGTAAAACATCTGAAATGCTATAAACAGTAACAAGGTTATAACTTGGCCCTTAGGAACAAAATGAACCAAAGCAACTTATAAACCGGCACTGAGACTCATGGTTTGAATGGAAATAGCCAAGAGACCAAAAGGAAAATACACAGTCCATCTATGATTTCTTGTTATTGTCATCAGCTTTTACTGATTCCTCTCCCTCTCCCCTCCCAATGATGCTGACAAGATGTAGAAAGGAGAATTTAAGTAGGTAATGATTAGCATCTGCAAAGGAGACTTCCGGGAAATTGGTTACACAGTAAGAAGTACCTAAAGCCAGACTTGGATCATTATTAGAATAGGCAATACAGAATTGATGCCAAATATACATATACACAAACCATCAAATGCAGTTCCCAATCTTTTGCCTAATTGATGGAACCCCTAAGGAACTTTATCCAGATCAGATTGTTGGTTTGGGTGTCTCAGCCGATTCCCCTTGCAGGTGATGTTATTTCAGCTAATTAAGACCCGTGGTTCAGCAGCTTCAGTAGAAATTACAACTCCTTGCACTTGGCAAAGCATTTGTTATCAAAGGATTTCTGAGACATCCAAACTCCACAGGCCATGAAGGGGATCAACAAAGGAAACATTCTGCTATCTACTGACAATTTGTTCGTCTTGTAGTTAGCAAGTACCAAAGGTTTTTGTTGTTGTTTGGTTTGGTTTTTAAAATTTTTGCCTGACAGTCCAGAACTTAAACGGGTATCCATTTTGCTGAAAACCGTGGTCACACTTGACATTACAGAACGATTAGATTACAAGATTCTGATTGATTTCTGATTCAGAACATTAGTTTGTCAACCACTATTTTTTGTTGTTGCTTTTTGTGTATGTCTAGCTGTGTGTGTGTGTGTGTGTGTGTGTCTGTGTGTATCCCCATTTCCATTTCATCACAACATGTGTGGGCAGGTAGTGAAATCCTGCTGAAATTGGAGAATAATTATAATAGGAAAAATGTGTGTAAGTTAGTGTATTAACTCGTGAATCCAATACTTAGTAAAGATAATAATCACCAGCAGCAACCTTGCCCCTGATTTTGTTTCAATGTCATCAGAATTCTGTTGCTATGTTTACCTCTCTTCTTCCTTAAGAAACTGGTTACTTTCTCCGTCTGAACCCTGCGGGGATGTCAGAAAACCAACGTTTGCGGTAACCTGGTCATGCATTTTAAAGAAGAACCAGCTCCTAAGAAGTGGGAAGAAAATATATTGTTGGACTTTGCAGAGACAAACACGCCCCAGCAGGTTGGGCACTGTGAGCTGTGGGTTCCCCTCCTGCTCGCCCCTCGCGCGGGCGTCCTTTACACGAGGCCAGGCCCCCGTTGCCGCCGCTCCCCGGGGAGCCGGGACCTCGCGCTCCCTCCAGGATGGCACAGGATATGACAGCCCGGTTTGTGCACCAGCATCCTTAATATTTCCTTCCTTTCAGAAGCAAATAGAGCGTTCCCTTATCTGAATGCTAATTTCCTAGTTAAAAACCCTCCCTTGCTGACAAGGGACTGAAAGAGTTTTAAATCACAGATGTAGAGTATCAAATGCAATAATGCTCTTGCAGTAGTGCATTGAAGCCTCAATTAATTAACCCTTAGGCTAAGTAGGCAGGTACATGGCGGTGGCCACAGGCGGTGGATGGATGAGATTTAAATGTGCATCTCATTTCCCCAGCACGGAGCATGCCGTTTGGTTCAGAAAGGAGTCATTTTGCACACTCGCCTCATTTACTCGCCGCTTTAATCCTCCTAATTCCACCTGAGATCGGGGGTGAATTGAAAAGGAAGGCGCGACGCAGGGGCTGCGTGCCCAGCTTTTGTTGCGCGCTGTCCCTGGGGGCTGCGCCGCGCCGGGCCGCACGGGGGCTCTAGCCTTTCCCGCGAGGCTGCGGCGGCGAGTGGGTGTCGGTGGGAAATAAATATGGGGGTATCACGGGGGATGGGGTGGATTTTAGGTTTTGAGGGGGTGAGGGCAGACCTTGAGCAGGATGCCCGTCGGAGCCCACCCTGCCCAGGTGCGGGGTAGCCAGGCTAGGCTGCGGCCTGCCCTGGGCGAGCCCAGGTGCAGGGTACCCCAGTGGGGGGGGGGGCGAGGCCGCAGCGCCCCCAACGCTCGGTGGGCGGGCGTGGAGATGGGTTGCGGGCATAGTCCCTCCGCTTGGGTTCCGGGACCGCCTTCCAGCCCTGGCCCGGCCCGGGCGCCGTGTCTCGCGCTGACTCTGTGTAACACTCCAGCTCATTTCTTCTACGCGATTTACCATCTGTGAACTCGTCTTTAACCTAATAAAAATCATCTAGCTTTTGACTAACAAGAAAAGGAAACAGTGCTCATTGTGGGGTTTGGGGAAAATGGCTTCACTAATGTGCAGGATGAGAACGGAGTGATTTATAGGCGGTTTTAACTGTAGGCTATGATTAGGGGGCTGGTAGTAAGTGCATTAGATGTCTAAGTGTGGCAATAGAGTAAATAGGCGTTTTATTTATCGCAGTGCCAGGGGCCTCTTAGCGGAAGAGCGCTTCTCCAAATTGAAATATAGCAGAGTTTACACTCCTGATTAGGGCTTCAAGCGCAGAGCCCAAGGCTATCAGCTAAGCAGAAACAACGCTCGCTGACACCTAATTGTCACTGGATTAATGTGCAAACAGGGACAGCGAACAGCAACAACAAATAACCTAGTGTCAGAGCCGTTGGTGGCAGTGTCCACTCGCAATGACTTGGGGCCAAATTGGAGTTTATATGTCAAAACCTGCTCGGATCAATGTGCCGGGCTCCTCCTGCAAGGGCCGGTCGGAGTTGTGGCAGTTGTTGATCTGTGTGTGTGCGGGCATATTACGTGCCAGGGAGTGGAGGGGAGCAGGCGGACGGAGGAGGTGAAATGCCTTCCCATTAATTTTTTTTCTGCTTTATGCTCCAGAATTCACAGCTATTAAGATAAATTTATGTGAATCAGGTCTTTCTCTCCAGGATCTTGTGACTTTCGCCTGTGTCTCCATATAAAATTTAATAACCCTGTTTGTGAATCAAATCATTCCCAGAACAACAGATTCAATCTGGGTTGCCACCTGTCTGGCTTTGGACGGGAGTAACCGAATTGGGCAGCTGGGTTCCAGCTTTTCACGGGGGCTGGTAGGTTGGTTGACTACCTGGTAGGTCAGTTGGTCCTGGGGCTTTCCAGACAAGAGCTAGATGTGGCTGACATCTGAAGGGGAGAGGCAGGAAGCCTTCCATATTCCCCAGACCCCTCCTTCCTTTAAATGACCAAATTGGTGGCAGCCCTATTTTTAAAACACAAGGGCTCATAAGAGTGGAAAGCAAATGGAGGAATAGGTTACCCTCCAAGAAGTTCATATGCTCACTCATTTTTCTTCTACAATTAGCCATTTAGGGAGGGGAAAAGTTACAAATACATGAATTATGTTCCTAAATGTATTTCTAAAGTTCTTAAGTTTTATTGAGCATGAAAGTTGGTCTTTCCCTGTGTTAAGGACTGAAGAAGCTATAGAACTAGCTAGTAGCTCAATGGTGAAAAGTTTTATGATTTAAACTTGACATTTGCAATTTTTTGCCATAAAATATTACTTTCTTTATTTCGAGACTTTAGTTGAAAACCTCATAATTCCCTTTAAGCTCCATTTGATTGTCAATTGCACAATTCTCTCTAAAGCTTAGGACTTATGATTTTCATACACATATGATTTATGCTTTTTGTGTCACAATATAATGTACTTTGGTGCAGTTCCCACTTATTTCTCTTGCATCATGAAGGCTTTCCCTTTTAGAAGCTGGGATATTTTTTATGGTGAAGCTTTGAAAGAGCTGTGACCTGGCTGAAGTGCATGAATTGTCCAAAAATGCCTTTTGTCATTGCTGTATCCAGCCTTCTGTACCACTCTATTTATTGTATTTTCAGAAAACGATGATCTGGCTAGCTGCATATTTGGATAATAGAATGAAATAAATTTTCCCTATTGGAATAAAATTTCAATAGCTGGCCACAGAAAGGCCATTCACTGCCCATTCACTATGGGTAGCGGAATGGCAAAGCATGTTCTGGAAGTTGCAAGCACTGAGCTTTCCATTTACTGTCATAAAATCATGAAGCTGGATTTGCAATGGGGAAATTCCAAATTCATTTTACTAACAACAAACTGGATGAATTCAATGTATTTTTAATCCAGATGTAAAATTCTAAGGTCATCCAAGGTGCTGACTGCAGCATAAAATTTAAATTAATGGCCAACAGTAGAATGACAAAATATCACCTGTAGACATGGTTTTCTGAAAAATGAATTACGTATATGTGTATATATATATATATATATTTTATTTGTAGTGCTACTTCGTGGGTTATATGCCTTTAAACAACCACTTTCGATCACATTTGCCTTCAATGCGGCACTGATACTTATAATCCCGTTAATGAACCATCATTATTAACAATGATGGTTCATTAATAATATATATATTTTTATGGCAAAGATTTGGATTCATGCAGAAAACATTTTCTTGATCCTAATTATTACACTTGGCATTTTGTAGACACCTAGAGCAGGAAGGAAATTTGGAGATGATCAAATCCTCTTTACTGTCTTATTTGCAGATGGGAAACTGAGACCCAGAGGTTAAATGTTTTGCTCAGAGTCACATACATACACAACTAAATCTTTCAAATATTCCTTAATACATCATTATTCCAATCAAGCCATAAACATTGTAAGTATATGAGAAAAACATCAAATATTTTTCTCTTACCTTGTCAAAGTTAATTATTCAGGCATTTAAAATTAAAATATTTCCTGCATATTACAAACCAATTTGTAACAAATCAAAATTATTTATTTAGAAAATAATTGATAATGGATATATTCCTTATTCATTATCTGGAAATTATGAAACAATGAAATATATAAAGAAGGTTTCAGTGTTTGAAAGAGTTGCTACAGTGTCTCGGTTATTTGAGGCTGAGATTATATTTTTCTTCTTCCAGTTTTCTGCTCCTTTTATCTCCCACTCTTTTTATTGTGTGGCTTTTTAAGTTCTTCTTTGGCTCCACAGGGAGAAAACTAAGAAGCAAAGAATTTGATTTTATCATTGCCCAATAAAATATTTCATGGCAGGAAGAATGGAGTTTGGTTATTATACTTATTCATGCTCTCTCTGGCTCCCACTATGATGGATAATCAAGGAATAGCCAAGTGTGTAGAAGAAAAGATAATGTTTTGTAAGTTTTAAAATAATTCTGCTGGGAAGTTAAAGATTTATTTGTGTATAAATCATTCAACATTTCGTGATTGCCTTTGGGGTTTGAACCTCAGGATGTGTCTGAATTATTAAGCATCTACCCTATTAGAGTGGTTTTAAGAAAAGTTAACTAAACTGAAATCAATTTATGTCAACCAAGAAAAAATAAGTCCCTCAGAGTTTGGGGGGGTGACTGGATCTACTCTGAAATTTCTGGCAATGAAGTCATAATCTGAGTCATCTTTGGTAGCTCTGGGAAGTGCATCCACTTTAAGGAAACGGCTGAACTCAAACCTGGGGACCACCAGTGGGGCTCTAAGCCTGGACTCTGCACTATGTTGTACACTAACCAGATCTATCCCCTACCTCCCCACATTCCCTCCACCCCGCCATACCCTCATCCCAAGTTGAGACTTTCAAAACCAGTCATCATCAAAATAGCTGACTGTAAGCATTTTCATAACAATAAGCTAATTAAACTCCATTCTAATTTCATAGACTGAAATGATTGTATGGAACTCTATGAGAGGAAGGAAGAGGGAGAAGATACCCTGGAATCTCTCCATGCAAGGAATATTTCATGTATAGTTTGCGTTCTCATTTGTCCTGGGTAAACAATGCTAGATGTGTTTTCACAATAACCAAAACCATTTGGGGGTGGAGCTCCAGAGCAGAGAGCTATGCTGTGGGAGATGGCAGAAGAGGGTTATGGTCCAGGCCCCACAACCACCCACTGGGTGACCTTGGGCAAGTTACCACCAGGCAGCCACTGTAGTTTCCTGATCTACAAAAGGGACCAGACCAGCTTCTTAAGGTGAAGTACTCGAGCCATCAAAGTCAGCATCCAACAAACCTGCCCAGGGATTCTAAGGTGCACTGTGGCTTAAAATGCTTGGACTAAAAGACCTGCACACTTACTTGTAAATGTGAGGTTTTAAATCATTTATGCTTTTAGCAAACTGAACCCTAGAATTACAGTTTGAGGAAAAGATTTGAAGAGCTATTGATGACTGATTTAAAATACTCCTTCAGACCTCCTTAGTACTTCCTTAGTCAGACATTCAAGGGCTTTCTTCTTAGATACCTGTACCTCATGGAGACCTTCAATGGTCATAGCTATTTGTTTTTAAGCTTTCTTCTTTCTTTCCTCCACCATCAGTACTTTTCTGTAATTAACAAAAAGTCTGTGGATCAAAAATACTGCCAGATATCCTCTCCCTAATTTTCTTACCTATTTAAGTTACTACGTCATATCTTTAAGAATTATCATGAATTCATGTATATAGTAACATGATTTTTTTTTGGCCATTTTCAACTTCTTAAACAAGTGAAAAGCAAAAATATCCCCAATTAATATTCCTTCAGTATTGTGCAAGGAGCTCAGTCCTTTTATATCTTAAAATGTTATGATATACATATTTTCCTTATATGTAAATATAATTGTAGGCAGGTGAGGCATACTGTATTCCAAACATATATATTGTTCCTTGACATGCAATTTTCAAAAATCACTTTTTTTTGGTACTCCCAAGCCATGGAGCTAATTCCATTTTCATTCTATAACTGGATTTTAAATCCAAAAAGCATTTCCCTTATGGGGCCTAGAAGGTTTCTCAGACTCATTGTGTAGCAATTTGTGTTCTTGCATGGTTAAAATAAAAGGAAAAGTGGTAAGTAGTTTAAATTCCTCTCCTCACTATGTTTAATATTGATCATAAAGGAACAATCTGGTGTGTGCTTTCTGTATTCTATTTGTAAGGGAGGATTTTTTTTTTCTTACTTGAGGGAAGTTTTTCTAAGAG
The DNA here is from genome assembly GCA_004027775.1 of Bradypus variegatus. Taxonomy (NCBI): domain Eukaryota; kingdom Metazoa; phylum Chordata; class Mammalia; order Pilosa; family Bradypodidae; genus Bradypus; species Bradypus variegatus. Next base: position 16,394 of record PVKY010001676.1, on the reverse strand, counting down.
CACATCTTTTTAATGGTATTCTTTCCCCGCTCAGTGAGAGACTATTGATTGAGTGGACACCGTTTACTGTAGCTGTTCTGGGCTGCCAGCAGCAGAGTTTCCTGTGATTGATTTTATAGAGCACCTTTTATACTTGAGAAATCCCAAAGCTCTTAACAAAGCAGTGAGTGAGTTTGATGCTGATAGTGATGGTGTAGGCAAACACCAGCGATGGCACGAACCAGGCAGCAGCTCACATTGTTTCAGATTCTTGAACTCTCCAGACGGCCAGTTGGCCAGGTGACCACCGTTCTTTCTGAACTCCCTAAAATCTCAAGACTGGAAAGGACATCTAGCCGTCTTCCAGGACATCCCCTGCCTTCCACCCAGACCAGCCCCTACACCCTTCAAGATAGACCAGATGGGCCATTGTGGGTGGCTTCTGAATGAGCTGCTTAAATTGCTAGGTCTCTGTTTCCCCAATGATTCAATATGGGCATTGGATCTGGTGGTCCCTTCCAGCCCAAAGTTCTAATACTCTCTGATTTCATGAGTATTTCTTGGACCTTGAGTAGGGAACCAATACTTTTTCAGGCATCTGCACTGGAAAGGGAAAATTCTTTGCATTACTTGAGTACTGGGTAAGTGCAAAAACAATCGAACAAGAAATGCAGAATGTCTTTCCCCTCAGAAAGAGAGTACATAATTACTTATATCTTTAGTGCATAAGTAACTTCTCAATAAATGCTTGTTGAGTGAATAAATGAAAACTGAAAGGTGTCTATTCAGTGTCAGAGAAAGGCAGATTTCTGTCCATAACAAGGGGTGTCTATCATCTGGCATCCTCTAGATCAGCAGAGGGTGCAAAATAAGCCACTCTTGTGCCCAGAGAAACAGTAAAATTGGGACAAAAATAATGCCCTTCTCTCCTCTTTTTCTACTTGGTTGTGATGCGACAAGCTGAAGCTGCTTGTTTTACTTGCAGGAAGGGGAAGGAAAAAGGAGGAGAAAACCGAGAAGGTGAGAGGAATGGATCTTAAGCTCAGAGGGAGACCTGTGGTCTGACCTCCAGTAGAATGAACGGGAGGAAGGAAAGGAATGTGGAGAGACTCTGACAGTCTCACCACCTTCAGTAGGTCCTCAAGTGCCAAGGAGAATGTCACTGAAGAAACTGCAAGAAGGCCAAAATATTCTTCCTGGGAATCCTGGCTTTTCCTGCTTTCATTTTCAGACATGAGCTTCCTGCTATTCCTGCTTTTCATTTTCAGACATGAGCTTCAATAGTGTCCCTACCAGGGAGCTGGAGGACTAGTGGGGAATGGAGAGAAAGTCATGCTTCATTCTCTAGTTCCATCTCCCCTTGGTGGGAGGAGAAGCAGTGACAGCTGTGAGGCAGCTCTGGGGGAAGGGATGGTGAGGGCCCTCCCTGTGGCACCAGCTGGATTTAGACCTGGGTTCAATTGCTCATCTGATCACCACAGTTTGTTCAAAAGAGGTGGGGAATGTCTAAGTTAAAATGTGTGCATGCATTTCTCTTTACCTGTGCTTTCTTGTCTTTACATGCATGGGCATAGTTTCAAAGTTCACTTTCAAGCATACAACTTACTTTTATCTTACACAGTGCACTCCTGTGCTCTTCAAAGCCAGTGGTGTAATTATCCCTATTTTACAGATGAAAAAGCTGAGGCCCACAGAGGATGAATGACTTGCCCAAGGGCAAACAGCTAGCAAATGGTGGAATTCAAACCCAGTTTACCAGATGCCACTTTTCACTCGCTATCCACCACGATTTGCTATCTCAAATTCAAACTGGAAGAAAAAAAAAAAGTCCTCTCGAAAAAGGAAATGTTACTGTAATGACATGACGGTATTTGAAAGACTAAGTTGTGAATATTTATAGTTTACTTTTGAGCTCAAATGTACAGCCAATGGCTTTCTACTCAACGCTATCAGCTAAAATACACTTGTTTTTGTCAGGGACCTCTTCTTTTTAGGAAGCGGAATAAACACCTGTGATTTGCATAAGGTTCATGGCTGCGTGTCTTGACTCTATCTCAGGCAACCATTCCCTCAGACCTCAGTTACTCCATCTCTACAGTGATACAGCTGGGGTGACCAGTTGCTCCAAGGTTCCTTTCGGCACTGAGTCTGGGATTCTGAGCTGCTCTGGGTCCAATGACTTGCAGCGAAGGCATAGGACAGTGGTGAAATGGGTGGGCACGACTGGCCACTCAGTTCAGATCCACTTGAGCTTATTGGGAGCTGATGGTGGCAGGCCCTGGGGCCTGGGCTTGAAGCTGGTACCCGGGATTGAGGACTGAGGGGTCCAAATGAAGCCTCCTGCAAACAGACCTGGATAATTTGCCATGTTGCTCATGGGTTTGTCTTTTTACTGGTGAATTTTAAGATGTGTTCCTTGCACACATATGAGTAATTTAAAGAGTATTTACACCGACTAATCCTTGCTAATACCCTTTAGAAAAAAGAAGTCCTATTTTATCAACATACATTGGAGGTGATGTGAAAAAACAATCCTGCAAAGAAAAACAATTCTAGAGATTTCAGCTGTTAGAGACTAGGCCTGGGAATGCAATCCAAGGAATGGTGTTTCTGACTGACATGAGTGAGCGAAAGAGGGACCTGATGAAATGAACCAGGGCCCACCGTGTTGGGGGGTGGGGGTTGGGATCACAGGGCAGTTTTGTTGGGAAGAAAAGCCGGTCAAAGCCACAGGGGGTCCTTGCAAGGCCAAAGGAGAGAAAGTTGCTCCCTTGGAGAGTGTCCTTTTGGAAAACTGAAAATTGCTTCAGTAATATTGCATGTGAGAATCTTTGTAACCAAAAAGAAATGCAATAAAGCTCACAGTTTGAAGGCTTCTTCAATATTTTACAAATCACACAATCATCTTCAGCTTTTGGCACAAAGAAAAATCCACATGACAAACCTTATGGAACATTAGCAATATCAAGATAAGCTACATCTGCCGAATACCAATGAAATTATCCCCACATGCTGCCGGTGTTTTTGAAAATGTGAGGCAAAGGGTCCATTTTTTTCCTGTTAAAAATGGAAATTGGTGTTTGAGTATTCCATGAAGTTCTTCAGATTCATTAACAAGGTCAAAATCAATGTTATTTTACTGTTTGGAATCATTTTTGGCGGAACAATGAAAAGAAACCATAGTAGAAGTAGTCTTAATATAATCATTTTCTTTTCATTGTTCTTTATGGGAAAATAATTTGGTCCGAAATTTAGTGGTCCCATCAGGGAGGTGATATCTTTAAAAAGGTGGTCTGAAGGACAGGTTTTACTGTACTTTAATAGGCTTATAGATTAATATAAATCTTAATATTCATAATCTTTACCATTTCTTTTCTCAATATCTACTCCATCTATACATCTATTTATAATGTATGTTTCAAACACAAGGTATACTTGATTTTTATTGAATATGATGGTGCTACAGGGACAGCTACTTGACCTAGTTTAAAAAAAAAAAAAAAGAGCCAAGGGTCAAATTTATGGACAGTCTGCTGCTGAAAACAGATTTTTGCAGGTAAGACAAAGGCCTGAAAGCAGAGCTGTCCTTGCAAATTTGCCATGTACTATTATTTGTCTATGACCAGTTCAGTAAAATAAATTTGCGTACCTCAGGTGCCAAGAGTGAGCTGCAGATTACCATGATGAAATGTGGAGTTATCATTTTGAAGCTTAATTTTTCTTGCAAAATGGAACATTTTCTATCTATATATGCCCCCAAAGGAAATCATAGCAATGACTAAATTTCAAATATATTTGGATAAAGAGGGAAACATGTAGTATGTAATGCATGACATGAATATATGTTATATAAACTGTATAAATATATATGTTATATAAATAAATGTTTTGTATGTGTGATTAAGGGAAATATTATCAAATTAACTGATTTTGGTTTTATTTTGACTCTGAGATTTCTGGTTTATCCATCAGTGCATGTTATAACTATTGAGGGAATTAATGCATTGTGTGTATGTGTATGCATATAATGATAGGTTACATATTATATAAAAATATGTATACATATACATCTTTTTACTGTTTATAAAAGTAATCCATCCTCATTACAGAAAACTTACAAAATATGGGGGGAAATACATAGACCTACACTGAGAAAGTGTTAACCTTGTCTCTTCTCTGTATTGTTTTATACATTTCAGAGTATCCTGTATGTGTGAAATTGAATATGGATTTGTTAAATTCCATTGTTTGATGCTATAATTACATCACTATTTCCTATTATTGGGTATTTGTATGGTTCTAGTTTTTTCCTCTTATAAACATAAAAGGTAAAAGTCTTTTTACATAAATCTTTATTTGTGTTTCAGATGATCTCCCCAGGAACTATTCCAGAGGTGGAATTAGTGAATTAAATGTAATGAATGAATATTTTTAGGCTTTTGATACATATTGTCAATCAGTTTCTACAAAGCTTGGAGCAATTATTAGTATAAACTTACTCTAATGAAATTTGATGTATTTAGCCCACATTCTTGAAACAAGAATGGATTTGGTGAATTTAGTTGAGTCTGTGGTTGTCCTTAGGTGTAGGAAGGCTTCACGGAGGCCTATTTGGGTGCTGGCTGAAAGTGGCTAGTTCTTCTGGTTAATTTACATGACTCCCCCCCCTTTTTTTAATTATGTTGTCCTTAGAAAGAGATATTTAGCATTTTAAGCATTAATATTAACTGAAAATAGGGAAGCAATGTAATTATTTTTAGATTATTTGTTTTTCTTATTCCTTTGTTTGGTTATGGTTTGTTAATTTTCTTGGGGCATGGTAAGAACATGTTGGAAGCAAAGTAGTTATTTTAGGTTATTTGTTTTTCTTAATCCTTTGTTTTGTTTGAAATGTGTTTTGTTTTGTTATTTTAAAATTTTTCAATAAAGTTAAAAATTTAAAAAAGAAAGATAAAGGAATTTGAACAGAAAAAAATATTAACTGATAATAAAAGTGGGAGGAGCTTGAGTTCCTATGCATTATCTTTTTCTTACATTTAATTTTTTTATAATGTGAAAAAAACCTGGAATTTACTATTAGAAAAGTGAGTATTGATATACCCTTGCCCACTCAACTCTCAGCTTTCTTAATTTTAACTGTTTCATCACCAGTACCTCAGACCTCTAAGATATGGGTTATGGGCACAATGTTCTATTCCCCTCACCTCCCTGGACAAGGATGTGGCTTTGTGTCTGCTGAGCCCGTGTGTAGAGGTTGGGCTCTCAGAAAATAGGGACCAGTCCCTGCCTTTGTAGCTCCTCTCGTGTATATCGCTGCACCCGCACACAATGGGCTCCCAGCACAGTTTATGTGATGGCAATGTGCTTACTGTGCTTTGAAACTGTTTAAATTCATGGTCTCCTTTAAACATTGACAGCTACTCCGAGGTTCAACAGTTTGAGTGTGGGTGCTTGGGGCAGAACACATAGCCGGAAACCCTGTAAAGGAAGAAAAACAAGTAGGAAGAGTAGGTACCTCGACCCATTCGTATTTAAATGCAAGGTCAAGGACTATCCGTTGTTTTCCTTTGCATCTTCCATTTTCTGCTATTGTGTGGCTTTAGCCATTTTAAGTGCATTTTGCTTTCTGGTTCCCTAATTGGCAACTAAAGCCTATTTCTGAAAAGCAAAAAATAGTTGTTGCCAAAAGTTATCTTTCTTTGGTCAGGCTTGGTGTGACTTTTCACAGGAGGAAGGAAAGAATGTAAGTTCTTAGGCTGAAGAGGATCTACCATCTCAGAACTGGGCCCTGCAGTGACCGTGGCTGCTAAGGGAAGCCTTGAGGAAAGCCAGGAGCCTGAGGACTCGGGACTGGGGACAGGGTCTGCAGGGAACTAACCAGCCATAAGTGTTGCCTGCTTTGTCCAGAGACTGGCTGTATTAGTGACCTTTATTTTATATGAAATAGATCCTCTCGCTGTATTTCAAAGTGGTTTACAACTCTGTATAAAATACCTTTATTAGGAGATGCTGGAATATAAACAGTAGGAACACAAATATTAATACTATCCTCACAATGCATGCCCTACAAAGGACATTTACTAAGTTTTGTTATATGTGAAAATATCTTGTGCTACCAACTTTACTGTCATTGTGGAAAATTGCACAAACAAATACATGTAAGTGAATAATTTTACATATAGTTAGTGTCCTTTTTGATTAAGAAAGTCTTTTAAAGAGCATATTAATTATGCATCTTATGTATCCTATGTGGCTTAAGCAGCTCTGTGAATAGAGACCTGCCAGTTGTTTTGTTAAAATAACAGAGTGCAGCTGTGATTAAAAAAAATAAAAAAAATGGCTGCAACATATCTGGAAAAGTTATTTTTTTTTAAAAGGGAGGGAATCAACGTGAATGTTTTAATTTGCAAATATAAGTGTTTTTTTTGGAAGTGTGATAGTCCACACAAACACAATTGTGTGGGACACAATTGTTTTAAGATGGTTTTTCGGAAGTGTGACAGGCCACATACAAACGCAATTGTATGGGACACAATGGTTTTAAGATTGTTTATTTGCTACAATGTTTCTTGGCTAGAATTCTCCAAATGACTTGCAGATATGTGCGGGGAAGTGGCCATTGAAACCAAACAGAGAAGGACACACATCAAAAAAGAATTTTTTTAAGATTACAGTTGCAATTGGAAACATCGCTGTTTCCACATTTAAATTTCTTGGGTTTGTAGAAATGGTTGTTTCAGTTCCCACAATAAACCAAAATCTACGTTTGGAGGAAATAGTTTTACATCGAAATTCGAGTTTGCCTATGCCTCAGGAAAAAAATGACATTGTCCTAGAAAACAGTCTTTGGAAATGTCTTTGACTTTTCAGTGTGTCTGTGGACAAGTCCCATCTGTGTTTTCTGCTTTGTGGTCTCATCCAGGCCGCCGGAGGTGGCTCTTAATGGGACAGCTTCACAAAATCTGCATGAAAATTGGGAATTGTCAAAGTAATTTGCCATTTACTGACTTGCTCTCTATGCCTTTTGTATTTTGATCAATAAAAATTTAAATCCTTTACCCAGCTAGTAACAGCCTATTCTAAAGCATCATATTCTCCCTAATCTTTTCAAGTTCTGGTTGTACAGTTATCCATTTTCAATGATATTCATTTTAAAAGGTTAACAAACGAGAAACTAAACCAACCATACAAATAACAGCCCAAAGAACACTTTTCAAAATGTGTTGCTGTAGTGCCATTTCAAATTTAATATTCATGCAGAGGAAAGCTAAAGGCCACCAAACCAGGTGGATAAAATAGTACCGCATTTTATGACTCGTTCTTAAATGAAATCTCTTAAATATCGCTAATGAAGCCCGCTCTCCCACACAGCCCTGTCGGCGCCCTTTCTAGGCTCGCTCAGTTACATCTCCCCGTCTAGCAATTTGCCCCAGGCCCCTATTAAATGAATTATCACGGCCCCTAAATCATCTCTGCGGGGGTTTCCTCTAATCCCATCAAGACACTTACACTCCCTTTCTTCCCTCCTGGTGACATAATGAATTATTATTTCATGGGGAGCAGTTAAAGAGGCCCCTTTGGAAGAGTGGAATGTGTGCAGGGAGGGGGCGGAGGTGGGTACCAGCGCCTCCGGCTGCTGCCATGAGCCTGACGGGGACAAAGAGGCCACGCGGCCACCAACTGCCCTCCGTGGCCGCCGCGGGGCTCGAGGGTGCGGGCTCCCCGCGGCCCGCGGTCCTCCCCACGCGCCTCCCCCGCGCCCGCCCGGCGTTGGTTACTGTGGGAGCCCAGGAATGCCGGGCAAAGGGAGAGAATATAAATGTTTTCCTTAACCAGAGGAAACACGGCACTCACAAACCACTTGCGGAATAGATTAAGCTAATTTATTAAACACAGTTTGCCTGGTGACTGGGCTGAGCTGAAAATGATTTACAATTTTTAAAAAATGAATGAGAGAAAGTCAGGGGCCACAGTGGCCCTAATCGCGGGGCCCGTGGCTGCACCAAGAGGGCTGGGAAGGCCGCCCCATGGCTGGGCTTGGCACTGAGGATGGTCCTACCCTTGGCAAAGCTTTCCAGACGGGAGCCTCTGAGAGCCAACTGCGTGCAGAGCCCTGGGTCCCAGCTCCAAGTGGGTGAAATTAAAGAAAGCTAGGCCCTTCGTGCCAAGCCAGGCATAGGGATCCCCTCATCCCAGAGGAGATCGTACTTTTTACATCATGTTTCTGAGGCCCTCAAACCACCATACACACATCAGTGCGGGGTCTTCCCAGAGTGTCACCACTGAACATGCTCTAGGAGATTTTGGAAACATCGGGCTCAAGGGCTCTTATGTCTGGAGCAGTGATTCAGGCCCACAACACTCTTTAGATAATTAACATTTCATAAACCCCTTTTACTATCCTGAAATGAAAATCTTGGAAAACATAAGCTGAGCAAATAAATTTTTTTTAAGAAGGAAGGAAGGAAGGAAGGGAGGGAGGGAGACAAAACAAAATGACCTAATTGTAATGTAAAGAAAAATAAACTTAGATAAATAATGTGTAGTAAAATATGTATTTTAACAGGTAAATTCTCCGTCATGACAATTATCAAATGCAGTAGTCAAATGCTTGCACCACCTTATAGGAAATAAATTTTTATTTAAGAGAAAAGTATGCAATTGACCACTATTGATACTTTTTCTTTATAACTGACATTTTGAAAGAAGGGTGAAATAAGTACATTTGTTCACACATGTAGAATCTCAGAATGGGACAGCTATGCATGTAGACTGTTAGGGCTGTGGGTGCTGGAACTCAAAACCTATGAGCTACATTGTTGTCAGCAACATGATCTTCCAAAATGTTAGCACTCTTAATCAAGTTCCAGACAAAGCAAAATACAGTCTTCCCTCATTGTCCATGGTAAATGTATTCCTGGAAAATTCAATGTATATTAAAACTATGTAAAAATCCTTTGTTTATATGTAAAATGGAGTGTGAGATTATTATCAAAGGCTGCTCACCTACCTGAGTGTCTGATGAAATGTGTTCTGAAGAGCCTGAAACATTTCTTTGGGTGGGATGCATTGCTCTGAGAGTTTATACTACCTCCTTTGAGAATCATTGATCTAGAGCACTGGTTTTAAAATTCCTTTAATTAATTTTTCATGGGGAGCAGAACACTTTGAATACAATGTTAGAGTTTCCAGATCCCCTTGAAATCTACCCACAGATCCTGTGTAGAATCCATGTATTGCATAACTGGTTTATAAGCCCTTGCTCTACAGTGCTAACCGAGAAATTAGAAACATGAGGTAGAAAGTACTTTGTCTCAACTCTGTGTAGAATCCTCTAGCGGCAGCTCATCCAAGATTCCAGATAATATCACCTAGCTTTGGTTTCATTCTGGGTACTGCAAGGGAATAGCCCCCTCCTTGTTCTGGAAGTGGAACTTAAAATTTCTTTAAGTTTCAAGGCAGTTCTAGCAAACTGTTTACTTCTCCTGAGCTTGTGGTCAATAAAACCACTAAATTTATTCTACTAGCTCTTGTTAAGATTTTTTCACCCCTATACTTTGGCAGTTAATTTTTTGTATCTAAGTGCAGGGCTTTCTATTAAACCTGTTTAATTGCTTTCTTAGGGAATTGTGGAAACATGGCAGAGTAAGAAGCTCCAGGAAAGTCCCTCCACCAGAGCAACTATTGAACAGACAGGAACTGTCTAAATCAGCTGTTTCAAAACTCCAGAGTCCAGTAAAACACTGTACAGCATTCAGGGAAGAGTGGGAGGAAGAGGCTGGCAAATTATAGTAGATACCAGAAAATTGCTCTCTGAGCGGGAAGTTGACTGTCACCCATTCCCCACTCCTGCAGCAGGCAGCAGGGGGTTCTGGTCCCCGACATAGCTTACTGGTGCCAAAGAAAGACATAAAAATCCACTTCTTCAAGATCAATGGTAGGGTCAGGCAGACAGCTGATCACAGCTTTCAATTAGCTACTCCAGATTGCTGGGTGCCTAGCTCTGAAGGTGGCCACGGTTCCAACCTGTCCCAATAAAGGTGACAGAGGAGACTTAAAGACAATAAGAGACAGCTGGGAGGACAGCTGAAGGGCTAAATTTGCTGGGTAGGAGCCGAGTCAAGAAAATACAGCTTTGGGGAGTCATGGAAGAAGCTCCTGGTATTCTTCCTGGCCCCTTCCTTGGCTCCTCCCCAGGGAAGTTTGGAGCCCTTTATGGGTACTTGGCCTAGTTCTGGCTGGGAAAGACTGACTTGGGAAACTCCTCTCTGGCATGTTCCTCCTCCCAGAATCTGCCTCCAGGTAAAAGCAATTTGAGACAACAAAAGCAGTGTAAGAAACAATTGAGGTGGACAGTCTCAGGCAAAGGCTTACCTGCTTTAGGTCCTTAAGTCCAGCCATGGACCACCTAGGACAAGGAGAAGGCCTGTTTTCTGGGAATTAAAGGGGTTATTCAAATTCCTGTAAACCAGGAACTCCTAAGGCCATTAGTAAGCACAAGTCCAGGGGAAGACAGACCTAGAAAAGACAGCGAGGACCCTGCACTTTGCCTTCTGCTTGGGTTGACCTTCCTGATAGGAGGGCTGAACTCTGACACAGAGTACCAGCAATGCAGAGCCAATTTGCAAAGATGGTGAAAGGTGTTTTTTGCTTAGGTTTCTTCATTTTGTTAGCTTCAAACACTCAAGAAAATCTCTGTCATATCACCAGATGGTTACAAACTCAAGAAACAGACATCTCAGGGAATAAATCTCAGAGATAACATTTTAAAATATTAAAATGTACAGTGTGCAAAAAAAGACTACAAAACAAAGAAATAGGAGATGATGGCCCAGGTAAAGGAGAAGGATGAAAATCCAGAAAACATCAGGGAAGAAGACAAGATTGTGGACATACCAAAGACTTCAGAAGAATGATCTTCAATGTGCTCAAGGAGATGAAGGAAAATACAGAGAAAGAATTAAAGGATATCAGGAAAACAATGAATGAGCAATATGAGAATACCAATAAAGAGACAGATATTTTAGAAAGAAGCATAACTACTGGAGTTGAAGATCACAATAATTGAAATGAAAAATTCCCAAGAGGGTTTCAACAGCAGATTAGAGCTGGCAGAAGAAAGACTCAGTGAACTCAAAGATAAGACAATTGAAATGAGTGAGGCTGTGGAGCAGAAAGAAAAAAGAATTATACAAAGCAAAAAATAGCCTGAGACCTCTGGGACACCATCAAGCATACCAATATATGCATTGTGGGAATTCCAGAAGGAAAAGAAAGAGAGAAAAGGGAAGTAGGAATATTCAGAGAAATAATGACAGAGAATTCCCCAAACTTTGCAAATGACATGAATATGCACATCCAAGAAGCCAAAGAATACCAAAAGGATAAACTTGAAAAGAAAACATGCCCTGACACATACTGATCAAACTGTCAAATGCAAAGGACAAGAAGACAGTTCTGGAAGTTGCAAAAGAAAAGCAACATGTTATGTAAAGGGAGTCCCAATTAGATTAAGTTTCAATTTCTCATCAGAAACCATGGAGGCAAGAAGTCAGTGGATTGAAATACTTAAAGTGCTGAAAGGAAACAACTGCCAATTAGGAATTTAATAGCTGGCAGGACTTTCTCTCAGAAATGACAGAAAGATAAAGACGTTCTGAGATAAAAGCTGAGAGAGCATATGACTACTAGACCTGCCCTACAAGCAATGCTATAGGGACTTCCTCAGACTGAAAGGAATTATGCAGTGGTTCAAAGTGGCATAAAGAAATAAAGACCTATGGTAAAAGTAACCATTCATGTAAATATAAATGGAAGTAGTATTGTATTGTATTGTTTGGTATGTAACTCCGCTTCTTACTTCCTGCAGGTGCTGAGATGCAAATGCATAGAAAGTAATGATAAATCTATCATTTTGGACATTAATGGAAGAATTGAGAAATAAAAAAACAAAGATTAAATAGTAAAACTGTAAAAGAAAGTCTTGCATTAACAGTAGTGACTTTAAATGTAAGTGGATTAAACTCTCCATTTAAAAGGCAGAGATTAGCAAAATGGATTAAAAAAAAAAAGCTTGAGCCAACTATATGATTTTATAAAAGACTCACCAATCCAAACACACAAGTAGGCTGAAAGTGAAAGGATGAAAAAATATACCATAAAGTAGAAACCAAAAGGAGCTGGCATAGCTATATTAATATCAGATAAAATAAACTATAAGTTGAAAACCATTATGAGTGACAAAGTCATTATGTACTAGCAAAGGGAGCAATTTAAAAAGAAACTGTAACCATTATAAATATATATGCACCTAAGAGCAGAGCCCCAAAATACATGAAGCAAATATTGAAAGATTTGAAGGGAGAAACAGACTGTTCTACATTAATTGTAGGAGACTTTAATGCACCCCATTCAATAATGGATAGAACATCTAGACAGAAGATCAATAAGGAAATACAAGACTTGAACAATACTCTAAACCAACTAGACCTAACAGAAATATATGAACATTTCACCCAATAACAACAGAATACACATTGTTCTTGAATGCACATGGATCATTCTCGAGGATAGACCATATCTTAGGTCACAAAACAAGTCTCGATAAATTCAAAAATACTGAAATCAAACAATGAATCTTCTCCAACCACAATGGAATGAAGCTAGAAATCAGTAACAGAAGGAGAAATAGAAAATTCACAAATATGTGGAAATTTAACAATGTACTTTTAACCAATGTGTTAAAGAAAATCACAAGGGAAATTAGGAAATATCTTGAGGTGAATGGAAATGAAAATACAACATACCAAAATTTATGGGATGCAGAAAAGGCAACGCTGAGTGGCACATTTATTGCTATAAATGCTTACAAGAAAAAAGAAGAAATATCTCAAATCAGAGACCTTACCTCAAAACTAGAGGATCAAGAAAAAGAGGAGCAAGTTAAACCAAAGCAAGCAGAAAGAAGTAAATAACAAAGATTAGAGTGGAGATAAATGAATTAGAAAATTAAAACAAACAAACAATAGAAAGAACCAATAAAACCAAAAGCTGGTTCTATGAAAAGATCAATACACTTGACAAACCTTTAGTTAGACTGACAAAGATAAAAAAGAGAGGGCACAAATAAAATCAGAAATGAAAAGGGGGGCACTACTACCAACCCCAGAAAAATAAAAGGTACTATAAGAGGATATTATGGACAATTATATGCCCACAAACTAGGTAACCTAGATGAAATGGACAAATTTCTAAAAACACACAAAATACCTAAATCGACTCAAGAAAAACAGAAGATCTTTACAACCAATAACTAGTAAAGATATTGAATCAGTAATCAAAAACTTCTCAACAAAGAAAATCCCAGGAACAAATGGCTTCATAGGGGAATTTTTCCAAAGATTACAAGAGGAATTAATATCAACCCTGCTCAAACTCTTCTAAAAATTGAAGAGGAAGGAACACTCTCTAACTCATTTCATGAGTTTCAAGATTGCCCTCATACCAAAGCCAGATAAAGATGCCACAAGAAAAGAAAATTACAGACCAATATCTCTTTAGAACATAAATGCAAAAAATCCTCAACAGAATACTAGCAAACCAAATCCAAGAATACATTAAAAGAATTATACACCATGATCAAGTGGGATGTATCCCAGATATGCAAGGGTGGTTCAACATAAGAAAATCAATTAGAATGAAGCAGAAAAAAAACATATGACTGTAAAAAATAATCCAGCACCTCTTCTTAATAAAAACACTTAGAAAACTAGGAGTAGAAAGAAACTTCCTCAACATGATAAAGGGCATATATGAAAAACCCACATTATTCACAGCTAACATCATACTCAATGGTGAAAAACTGAAAGCTTTTCCTTTAAGATCAGAAGCAAGAAAAGGATACCGACCATCATCACTGATACTCAACATTATACTGGAAATCCTGGCCAGAGCCATTAGGCAAGAAAAAGAAGTAAAAGACACACAAATTGCAGATGACATGATCCTAAATACAGAAAATCCTGAGAAATCCACAACAGGTCTACTGGAACTGATAAATGAATTCAACAAGTGATGGGCCAAAAGATCAACATACAAAAATCAGTAGTGTTTCTATGTACTAATAATGAACAATCTGAAGAAGAAATCAAGAAAAATATTCCATTTATAATAGCAATTGAAAGAAGCAAATATATAGGAATAAATATAACTAAGGATATAAAGGACTTGTATACAGAAAACAATAAAACATTGCTAAAAAAAATCAAAGAAGATTCAAATAAATAGAAGGACATTCTGTGTTCATGGATTGGGAGCCTAAATATTGTTAAGATGTCAATTCTACCCAAAGTGATTTACAGATTCAATGCAATATGAATCAAAATTCCAGCAGCATTCTTTGAAGAAATGGAAAAGCCAATCATCAAATTTGCATGGAAGGGTAAGGGTCCCAAATAGACAAACTCATCTTCAAAAAGAAGAATGAAGCTGGAATACTCATATGTCCCAATCTTAAAACTTAATTCAATACCACAGTAATCAAAACAGCATGGTACTGGCACAAGGACAGACATATAGACCAATGGAATCAAATTGAGAGTTCAGAAGTCAACCTTCATGTTATGACCAACTGATTTTTCTTTTCTGTGACCAACTGATTTTTAACAAAGGGACAAAACCACTCAAATGGGAAAGAGTAGTCTCTTCAACAAATGGTGTCAGGAAAACTGGAGAGCCATATGCAAAAGAATGAAAGTAGACCCCTACCTCACACCATAAACAAAAAGCAACTCAAAATGGATCAAAGACCTACATATAAGAAGCAGAACTATAAAATTCCTAGAAGATAATGGAGGGAAACATCTTCAGGACCTTACGTTAGGCAATGGTTACCTTATGTTAAGCAAAGTCTAAGAGACTTTATACCCAAAGCACAAGCAACAAAAGAAAAAATAGATAAATGGGACCTCATCAAAATTATAAACTTTTGTGCATCAAGGGACTTTATCATGAAAGTAAAATGACAACTTACAGTATGGAAAAAAAATTTGGAAATTACATATCCAATAAGGGTTTATTATCCAGAATATAAAAAGAAATCTTTCAACGCAACAATAAAAGACAAACAACCCAATTAAAACATGAGCAAAAGGCTTGAATAGACCTTTCTCCAAAGAAGACACACAAATAACCAAAAAACACATGAAAAGATGCTCAATATCACCAGCCACTAGGGAAATGCAAATCAAAACTATGAGATACCACTTCTCACTCACTGGAATGGGTAATATTAAACAAAAAAAACCCAGAAAATTACAAGTGTTGGAAAGGATGTGGAGAAATAAGAATACTTATTCATTGCTAGTGGGAACGTAAAAAGGTGCAACTGCTGTGGAAGATAGTTTGGTAGTTCCTCAGAAAGTTAAGTATAGAATTACTATATGACATGGCAATCCCACTTCTAGGACTTGAAAGCAGAGATTCAAACAGATATTTGCACACCTATGTTCATAGTGGCATCATTAACAAAAGATGGAAGCACCCCCAGTGTCCATCAACTGATGAACAAATAAAAAATATATGGTATATACATAATAATGGAATATTATTCAGTCATATAAAGGAATGAAGTTCTGATACGTGGGACAACATGGATGAATCTTGAAGACATAATGTTGAATGAAATAAGCCAGATGCAAAAGGACAAATATTGTATGATCTCACTGATTTGAAATAATTGGAATAAGCAAACTCTTAATGTCAGAATCTAGAATATGGGCTACCAGGGGATGGGGTGGGGGTAAGGGATAGAGAGTTAATGGTTATAATATACAGAATTTCTATTTGGGAGGATAGAAAGTATTTGGTAATGGATGATAGTGATGGTAGCACAACATTGTGAATGTAATAATGGCACTGAGTTATATATTTGTGTTTAAAAGGAGAAATGTTAGATTGTATATATGTTAGTAGAATAAAAACTTTTTAAAAATCCATGGAACTGTGGCACAAATGGTGAACCCTAAGTTAAACCATGGTTTATAGTTAATAGTACAATTATAAAAATGTGCTTTCATCAATTGTAACAAATTACCACACCAACACAAGGTGTTAATAATAGTGTGGTATATGGGAATCCTGTGTTTTATGTATGATTTTTCCATAAACCCACAGCTTCTCTATTAAAAAGGAATAAATTAAAGGATATATGTAAAAACAATGCCTTCTTACTGAAGCTGACCCTTCATTCAAGCCTGTCTAGATGTTTTGAATCCTAGTTTTGTCTTTGAATTCATCAGCTCTGCCTTCTAGTTGTGTTTCATCTGTATGTTAAAATATTAGAATTCACTATCATGAAACAAAAAACTGAGGGAGGCCTCTTTACCTACTCTGCATCATTAGTAATAACACCATAT
>PVKY010001675.1:0-30162 GCA_004027775.1 Bradypus variegatus | reverse complement strand
CAGCGGACTCCCCACCCCGGCCGCGGTCGGCTGCGCGGGCCTCTGCGCTGCGCTGCTTGGATTCCGCCCTGTTTTCGGAACAGGCGGGATTCCCGGTGCCCGAAGGTGACATAATTCCCTGGGACCTGATGTACAGCTTTGAAGAAGGCGAAGCCCCTGTGCCTGGTTCTCTGCTTCCTCCCATCCCCGGCAAGTCTCCGGGCTCCTCCGCCCGGTCCGGATTTCGGAAGTGCTGGAGACCGGCGGTAAGAGGACCCGACGCCCCAGAACTCCGGCACCCCTTCCTTCGCGCCTCAATCAGACAAGCGGAGTAAAATCCTGATCCTGAAACAATCACCCACCAATCCACCCCAATTTAGAACGAAACGAATTTTTTTTGAAGGTGCCTGATTACTGCCTCAAATCAAGTCTGGTGAAACCCTTTTTCTTTCTACGACCGGTTCAGAACTCAGAGGCCGCCTTCCACCAACATTTCAATAATTTCAACCCTTTCTGGTACACACCAGCCCAACAAGGAGCTGCCTGGCTCCAGGTTGGGACGGTTGCATTTTAGCGTGAGAAGCAGGGAAGGTTCGTGTAAAAATGTGCACCTGGCACCGACGGGGGAGTGACAGCGGAGGCCGGCACACCCGTTCCTGCTACGCATCGTGTTCCTCTGGGATAAAGCAGTTGCCATCCTCTTTTTTTGTGTGTGGTTACTGTAACTTGGTGAGATCTAGGGTACCGACCGGGGTAGGGGCTATGGGGAGCTGTTGTCGCCTCCGGGCTCGGCCGCCAACAGAGTAAAGACTAAGGCAGTTTGCCCACCGGCGCGAGGACCGACAGCAATCATCCCGCCGGACTTGGCCCGCAGATCCCGGCCGCTCGGGCCGGGAGGCAGGAAGCACAGGTCCCTCTGCCAGTGATGGCCAGAACTTGCGGGGTCAGAGAGTTAATTCCCCGGTCCCCTTGCCGGGAGGTGCGGCAAACTTGCGCTTTCTGTGAGCAGGAAAACAATGCCTACCAAGCCCCCTAGCCCGGGCCTCCAAACCCGGAAAACCATAGACAGCAGAGAAAGAGAGGGGGCCAGGACACCCACCCACACACACCTGGGACTCGGAAGAAGCAGGAGTCAAAGGCCCCGTGAATGTCGCCCCCCACCCGCGCCCCAGGGCGCTTCACGCTTGCCAGAGGCCAGCATGCCTATTGCTCCCACTCTCTGTATGGATGGCGCCTCCCTCTGGAGGTAGGGCTCGGCCCCCAACCCAATGTCCTCGCATCCCCGGCTCACCTTTCTGCACCGCGGGGCTCAGAGGCCCCCAACCTGGGCTCTTCCCCTCCTTGAAAAGACCCTCTCCGACGGGATCTGCGGCGGCAGGAGAAAGCAGTCAGGCGGGACAGGGCGGAGGCTGTAGGCTTGACCGAGACGGCCCCGGGCCAGAGCTTGTGGGGGGCGCCCTGGTCCCCAGAAGCGATGCTGGGGGCCCTGGCCGCCCAGCTCCTCCTCCCCAAGTCCAGCCCCGGCGTGTGCGGCGCGGAGCCCCTCCGTAGCGCCCAAGTCAGGAAACGCGTCCAGGAAAAAGGAAATCCGCTTTCCGAAAGGGCCGGCGGGAGCCTTATAAAGCCGAGCGGGGGTTACGCCAACCGAGCCTGAGCGCGCGGGAGCCCATCTGAGAGCAGAGAGGAGGGTGCCTGGAGGGCCCGGCGGATGGAAATGCTCGGAGCACGGAGGTGAGGAGAGGCGAGGGCGTAGAGGCGACGCCCTGCGGACCACAGCCTCCCGAAACTGCCCGCGCACAGAGTCCCTCAGTATGGGCCCTTGCTCCTCGCAACAGGCTCTTTGGGGCTGCTGAACCCACGCCCTGGGCCTCCCAGGTTCCCGGTCTGCTCACTTGAGTCCTCTAGATCGCACACCGCAACCCCGAAGCTCTCCATTTGCCTTTAAGGTTCCCACCAATGTTCTAGATGGCTCAGCCCTCCGGTATCCCGGAGTGTTGGGACCGCGTCCCCTTCCTTTGGTCCCCGGCATCCCCTACCCATCCGCAATCCCGGACTTCCCACCCCGGGTCCTGGTGCCTTCAGCTCCCGCTGGTCCCTGGTACCTGGCAGGTACATGTTGATCAACAGGGGCTGGGAGGCGCCGCTCTGTCTCATCGCCGCCGGGGACTGGGCGGTGGGAGGTGGGGGGCGGGTAGGGAGGGAGGGATTGGGGGAGCACGTCAGGCTTTGCGCTCCGGGGCACCGATCTCCGCCCGAGGCTACAGTGGGTGACTGGGAAAAGAAGACAGCGCCGGGTCCGGCGGGGTCTGGCGGGAGGGGGCAGCCCGGGTGTGGCGGGGGATGGGGGTCCGGGAGCGATGCTCCCAGCTACCGGGCTGCTTGGAACCCTCCGGCCCCGGAGCGGGCAGGGGCCGCAATTTCCGTTTTAATTAAAGCACCGCCGCCTAGGCCTCCCGGACCCAGCCCCCGCCCCCCTTATCGCCCCATCGCAATAAAGTCTCCAATGCGCGGTGCCTCAGCCAAGCGCACCCGGCAGTCCCCAGCGCCCCGCAGCCCGGGAGACGCGCGGGGGATGGGCCGGGGCCGAGAGCTCTGACAGAGGCCGGGAGCACGATTCTTTTCCGCCTCCTTGACTCTGCAAACAGAGATGGGGCGGGGTACCCGGCCCTACCTCAGAGCCCAGCGGCCACAGCCCCCTCCCCAAAGCTCTTCTTCCCTCCCGTTCCTGCCCTTCTCACTGCTCCACTCTCCTCTCCCTTCCTCCCCCCACCTCCACCCGAGTTCCCGTCTCCAGGCTGCGTTATCTGCATCTTCACTTTTAAATTTCCGCTTTCCCTCCCTTTCGCCTGTAGCTGCGCTCCCGGCCCGACAGCCGCTGCTCCCTTTATCTCCGCGCCCCCCGCCCTCCCGCGCTTCCACCCTCCTCCTCCCTTCCCACTCTGTTCTTCCCTGGAGACCCGATCCCCTTTCCTGTCTCTTGCTTTCGCCCCTGTTCCTGCCTTTCCACGACTCCCAGGCCTCAGGCCCAGCGCTGGGGCGTCCCATCTCCCCAACTTCCCGTGAGTTGCCCCTATCCCCTTTGGCTTTCAAGGTGTTTCTTTCCTGTTCCGTCTCCTAGTCTCATCTCCTCTCCATGCTCTTCTCTCACTCTCCCCACTCCTCCGCCCTCCCACTCCTCTCCCCCTTTCTCATCCATTCAGTCCCCACAAATTAGTCGTAACCAGCCTGAGTCCAGGCTCTAGAAACATTAAGAGTCTGTGCTCACTTTTCCTGGTAGTTACTGATTCCCCTTCCACTTCCCCCTGCAACTATTGCTCTCCCATCCTTCCCCATCCCCTGTCTTCCCTGTCTTCCCTGTCTACCACCCACCTTTGTAGTTACTCCCTAACATAGTTATCCCTGAAATAAACAGCCATTGATTCATTACTCTCCTAGGCCTAGAAGGGTTAACACGGGGCTGGCCTCATTCAATTAGGCAAGCTGTGTACTTTACGAGGCCTTCAGCCCAGGGACAAGTGAAAGCTGAAATCCACCTGGGGAAATGGGTAGCTTTTCACAACTCATGCAAAGTTATTGATTGTATTATTAGCAACCCAGGCAGGAAGGTCTTCAACATGGTTCCCAGGTGGACTAGAGTCTTTTGGTTGTTGTGGGGCTTCCTGGCTCTGGAGGGGCAGGCTAAGGAGGGGTGCTGGCTAAAGATGAGGCCCAATGCCAGGAGTCTGCCCTCTGCAGGCATTAAGCATGCTGTGGCTACTGTCAGAATTGGTCGGTTCAATGCCTTTTCTTTCTCACTGCTTGAGCCCAGGGGTGAGGAGGCCTGGAACTCGGGAACATGGGGATTGGAGTGCAGGTCTCCTGTCAGACTCCTCACACTGTGCAGGGCCCCATGCACATACATGCTTACTTGCTGTAACTGCTGGCCTGCTCCTCTTGGAGGCTTGGGATCTGAAGGAACCAGGAAGAGTCCTCTAGAAGGGAACAATTGGGGAACCCTAGAGGGTCCTAGAGGGACAGGGAGGGGTGTTTCAGGATGTAGACATAGGATCTAGTCCTGAAGTTGGGATACTCCCTGGGAATCATACTCTGAAGGAGGGGGCGCTCCGAAGGAGGGGAAGAACTTGAGGGTGGGGTCGAGATCCCAAACCCTCTCCTTTGTGCCCTCTTATGGCTTCCCCAAGCCACTGCTGATAGAAAACACCAAGAAGTAAGAGGTAAGATCTGCGGGAATAGAGCAGGTGGGTATTGAGCAGTGGGGTCCCCCCCCCAAAGGCCTGTAGTAGGAGGCAGAGGCAGAAAGAAGGGGTGCTCAGAGTAGGGGTCTACCCAGACATCCCAGCTCCTAGGCAGGGAAGGATGGACAGCGCATGCTTTGTGCCCAGGCCTCACTGTGTAAGCTCAGGTGCAGGGGAGGTGGGATGCTGAGGAGAGAGTCTGTGTGGAGTCCACTGATGCAGTCTGGGTCCTGATCATGCCAAAGTGGGGGTGCCCTCTTCTAGCCCCTCAATCCCCTTAGGCTAAGAGTGCAGCCTGAGTAAAGGCCGCTGGGGTGAGACCACAGCAACTTTCCCCTCTACACCCTCTGACCCTGGTAGGGCATGGGCCCCACAGGATTGTGCAGGCACCTTGCCAAGAACGGAAGGAAGGTAAGAGATGAAAACATCCCTGGTTGTGAGAGTCAGAGGGGGGCAGGTGTGGGTAGGAGTCCTAGAAAACCTGGAAGGTACCAGCTAGCAGAAGACATCAATTCCCCCGACACCCTCATTGTGCAAATGGAGAAACTGAGGTCTGGAGGGCCAGAGTGTGCCTTCCCAGCTGCAGCAGTGCCTTCCCAAAGGAAAGCAGCTCAGCCAAGGGTGGGTGTCAGAGCTTCCTTTGCCACCTCCTTCCCTCAAAGCAGGCCTGGGGGAGATGGCCTGCTGGGCTTTGAAATCAGTTTGTCTGGGTTCTGGGTTCAAGGCTTGGCTCCCATTGCCTAGTTGTGTGACTTTGGGTAAGTTACTTAACCTTTGTACCTCAGTTTCCTCATCTGTATAATGGGAATTATAGTGTCTACCAAATAGGGTCATAATATTTAGATAAGATAACACACACAGAACTCTCTGGGTGTTAGCTGTTGTTAATATTACTATCCCTCAAGGGGACAGGAAAGAGCCTGTGACCAGCCAGGAATCCCAGGCTCCTCTGGGGACCACAGAGTTTTAAGGCTCTCCTGAGACTTTTAGACACTGCTTAGCTCAGCTTCCACTTAGCCTGGATTTGAGGTCAGGAGTCCTGTGTCCAAGACCTGGCTTTGTTACCAGTTAAATGGGTGACCTCATCAAGGCTTCTCTGAGTCCCAGTTTCTTTGTCAGTGAAATGGATGAAGAATGGAGGCTGTTAAGGAGGATCAGACACAACAGGGACCATGGACTCTAGAGCATCCAGGTATAAAGCAGAGTTTATACCCTGCCTAGAGGTCTGTCCCTTGGTCTTCCCCACTCAATGCTGGAATCTATGAGGGCAGCCAGGGGAAGGATGGCCATACATTGGCTGCCTCAGTGCTTTTCCATTAACACCAGCAAGCATTTTCAGGGGTCTCCCTTTGAATCCCCATAGCAACCCTGTGACACAGAGAAGGCAGGAATTAATAGCCCCATTTTACAGGTGAAGGAACTGAGACCCAGGAATGCTGTGCAATTGGGCCCCAGTTTTTCTAACTTCTGGCCAAGGGCCCCACCCAAGGGAGCAGCTGCCCACAGTGGGGCCCCAGGAAATTGCCCAGGCCCAGGTCTGGCTGTGCTCCAACATCACCCTGCCTACCCTCTGTGGGGCCACCTCTCCACATTGATAGATCCACTTGGGTCTTGAAAATGCAAGCAGCCCTGAGGGGCGGGATAAGGGGCATCCCAAAGGGCTTGGGAAGCCCCACCCAGATGGGGTTGGGAATATCATTCACTGGGTCAAAGAGGGAGCTGGGTAGAAACCACACTGATGCCAGGGGCTCTGATGGCTGCCACCACACTCAGCCCCCACCCCCCAAGGCTGTGGGCTTCTGCCACCTACCCCAGAACCAAGGCTCACTGGGGACAGTAGCTGAAGGGTGGTCCCTCCAGCTCACCAGTCCTCCTTAGAGTTGTGTTAGATGGATCCTAAGGAAAGAGCTTGATTCAAGTCCTTGTCTAGCTGTGCACAACCCTGTGAAGCCTTGAGCCAGTCACATCACCTCTCTGGGTTCAACTGGACAATAGGAACATTAGCATTTCCCCTTCCTGCCTCAAAGTGGGGTTGTTTGGATCAGCTGAGAGGACAGGTACGAAAATGCTTTGTAAATTCTGGAGCTCAATACTATATAAGGAATTGTAATTATTCAGAAAGGGGGTCTGGGAGCCAGGCTCAGAGAGGGAATTTCTCCCTTAGAGGGTCCTGGGAGGCAGTGGAGCTCCTATTTTCTCCTCTTCTCACACCCTTGCTCCTCTCTGAGGCATACAATTCTGTAAAGCTGGAAATGGAGGTAAGAAGTGCAGGCTTCCCTGGGCTGGGTGTGGAACCAGAGTGAAGGTAAAGGCTAGGAATGATCTGGGGGTTACAGAGGAACCCAAGAGGCCTTTGCATAGGAGTAGGGAGGTTCTGCCCTGCACAGAGGTACCTGACCCAAGGGGTGTGTGGAGGTTGAAATCCAGCTAGAAGCCCTGCTGTGGGGCTGTGTCCATCCCACCCAAAGGATAGCAAAGGTGCCATCTGGGCTCATAATACCCCTAGCCCAAGCTGATGTGTCTTTGCCAATGAGAGGTGTGAGACTGGTTGTATTTAACAGGACCCCCAAGGTTCTTACCAGTGGCTTCCTCTTAGCCCCGTCTGAACCTGCTTATATATATATCCTAAGCCAGTTTATGCTTCATGATCAAGGGTTGTGGAGCCTGAGAGGGGGTTGGGTTGGCAGGAAGCGACCTTCAGAGGGATGAGGATGGAGATCACAAAGTGAGGAAGCAAGAAGGAGGCAAGAGGGGCAGGCAGGTTCAGGAGCCTTTATTGAAGGGTCCTCAGGTGAAGGGTCTGGGGTCACAGAGCCTATTGCTGGACTCTCCGAATGGACTGCAGCAGCCCAGTCTGCGCCTGTGTGCCAAAGTCACCATAGGTACGGAACTCCCCACTATGCTGGTCCTGCTCCAACACATACTGGTAGCCGCGGTAGCCTGGGTACTGGTAGGCCACCCACCTAGGTAGGTGAGGGCACAGGGGTGATGAGGAGACCCTGCCCTACCCTGGATCTCCCACAACCTCACTATGTCCTCCACTAGTATTCCCCTTTTCTTGGCCCTGTACTCCCAGCCTGGTACCATTACTTCCATTTTCTGGATATGGATCTCCCTGCCTGCCTTCTGCCCCTGGCTTTCCTGTCACCTTCCTCATCTTGTTTCCTGTGCCCATCTCCCATTGCTTCCTCACTTCTGTTTCCAAGCCCTTCCTCTATCCCTACACATTCCCCTTTCCTATCCTTCTGTTGCTCTCCTCCTCTCCCAGTCTCCATCATCTCACTTCTCCTTGCTCCCAAGTCCTCCATCACCTCACTTCTCCCTGTTTCCCACTCCCGTCATCTCTCTTCCCCACTTGCATCCCTGGTCCACATTGCTTCCCTGCTTTTCTCCCCATCTCCCCTGTTCCAATCACAGGACTCACGCTCCAGAGCTGACTTTGAGGGAACCCACATCCTGGCTGGCCCAGCCCATGGCAGACAGGGATGGGTAGTCATCATTGAGTTCAAACTTGCAGCCTTGGAAGTTCTCCCCCTCAAACAGTGTCACACGGCTGTCACTGTGGTTCTGAGGCACAGAAAGATGGTGGGGGGTCAGACCCTCTCAAGGGGATATGAATGGAGATGTCTTCAGCCCCACACTTGCCACCCTACTTTCCAACACAAGCCATGTAACCACTTAGGCCCCAGAAATACTCTCAGAGTTCACTCCATCAGCAAACTGGCAGTCTGAGAAGCTGGGATGCTCAGAGGTCCCCCGCCTGACCCCTCCTGTGGCTTTGGGGATGTTCCCAGAGATGCTTCCAGATCAGGGATGGTGGGCATCTTAGTGGCAGGGACCTGTTTTGCAGGAGGAAACTCAGAGGTCCTGAAAGAAATCTGGCCCATTAACCAAGGCCCTCACTGACTATTTAGTCCCCTGCCCAGCACCTTGGGCACTGCCTTTCACAGGGCAGGGCCAAGCTAAGGGGTACTGGATTACAGACCAGAAAAGACAGGCTAGGGCATCAGCACTGGGTCTTAGCTTCCCCAACTCCAGACCCTTCTCCCTGTAGGGTTTCTCAGCCTCTTAGGATGACCCCTTCTGTGCTGGTTCAGCACTGGCTCTCTGCCCTCCATGCTCCAGCCCCAGGCCTCACCAGTACCATACCTAGGTTAGCACAAATGGGAAGTGAGATCCTCCTCTCTGGTGTATTTGATTCATTAACAGACCTGCCCCCCCCCACAACACCCACCCCGCACACTGAGACTGACCCTATTCTCAGCTTTGATACCTGAGTTCTAGTCTCATCTCCATGTTAACCCTTGTGACCCTGGGCAAATCACTTGACATTTTCACACCTGGTTATGGGGCTAACAGCAGCCCATTCCCCCATCCCCTACCTCACCAGGCTAAAGAGGACAGAGGCTCTCATACGTGTCAACAACCCCTAGATGTGAGGCTGGTGGGCGCTGTCCGTGGTGCTGATCGCCAGCGGCCAACTTTCTGAGTCTCCTCTGGCTCTGGGAAGTGATGTCACCACCACCCAATTGGGAGTTGTGTTTACACCTCCAAGCAGGGGGTGGTTGTGGTTTCGGGGCGCCGTGGTGGGGCAGGTCCTCGAGCTAGAAGGTAAGAGGGGCAGCCAAAGAGGAGGGGGAGTGGGCCATGCTCACCGCACAGAGCACTGGCCGAAAAGACAGCAGCTGGTCGCTGTGGTGGCCGCCGCTGCCGCTCCAGGCGCTCCAGCGAGGATAGTCGCCTTTTTCCAGCATAAACTGCTGTCCCTGGAAGTCGGGGTACTCGAAGCCCACCCAACTGGGAAAGGGGAAGAGGAACTGGGAAGCATCTGCTCCAGCTTCACTCCTTCTTTCCCCTCCCCTTTGCTTGCTGTGATTGAAAAGACCAAGAAACCCTGTTTTTCCACCCAACCCCAATCCCTCCTCTCTAACACATCCATTGTGTGGCAGATCTAGCCCCTCTTGAGGGTGGAGACACCAAACTGGCTGCCATCCTGGGCCTGAAGGGCCCAGGCTTCCCACTCAGGGTCCCCAGGTTGGAAGGAATTTTCCAGGTCAGGCAGTTCACAAGCCCAAGCGAACCTACTTCAAGGACTTAGATGCCGCATAGGGAGGCTTCAGCCCTCACAGCCTGTGGTAGCACAGCTGGGGCCTCAGCTTTCCCTAAGGCCCCAGGCTGGGCTCTAGGAGACCAGGGTGAAGCAAGCAGGAGGGGTTTGGCATCTTTTTGTTTATGGAAGTATAGAGCCATCTAACTTTGCACAGAGAGGGATCTATGCTTGCACAGAGAAAAAAGTTGGAGAGAACATACACTCGGAGCTCCTTCTAGTTCCAACCAGCCCCACTCGGGCTGGCAAGGGGGACGATTGTCGCCTTTATTCATTTAGTTCATGCGAGGACTCTCTCTCCTCCACTTGATTTGCCTTGTGGCAGTGGGGGTGGGCGGGGCGTGGGGAGGCCGCTGGGTTTCCCGTGTTGGTGGGTCACTCTCAGGGATTAGGGTCAAGGAGATTGGGTCTGAGGAATGGAGGACTGAGGGCTGAGGTCCCAGGCTCGGAGCTAGGACCCCTCAAGCCCTCGCCCCTCGCCCCAGCCCAGCCGCGGCTGGGCGATCACTCACGCTCCATTTTCCACCTTGACCGAGCGCACCCTGCGCAGGCCGCCGCGCTCGCTCACGCTAGAGCAGTCGCCCAGCAGTCTGCAGTGGCGACCCTGGAAGTTCTCTTCGTCCCAGAGGGTGAGGCAGGCCGGCGCCGGCGCTGCGGCGCTGCTCATACTCCTACGGGCAGGAAGAGAGGGACTCCACGCTCAGCGAACCCCCTCCCTGGCCTAAGCCCTCCCGACCCGGGTGGGGGGTGAAGGAGCCGGGGACTGGAGCGGCTCGCTCTCGCCTCGCTCTCCCCCGCCCCGGATGATACCCAGCCCCGGCACCGAATACTCACCCGGTGGGTGAGCTCAGCGCAGACGGGAAGATGGAGAGGCTGCGCGCGGGTCGAGCGCGCTTGGCTTTATACCCAGGCCTCTCTCCCCTCCCCAAACTTTCTCTCGTTGGGGGACGGGGGGAAGAGGGGTGGGCTGAGTCAGCGGGCAGGTTGTGGGCAGCTCTGGTCTCCCCCCGGAGCCGAGAACTTTCCCGCAGCCGCCGATCTGCCCCAGCCCGCGGGGATCACAATAGAAAGTGCTGAGGTGCCCGTCCCGCGCCCGCCGCGGCCTAGGCTGACTCCGCGCTTTTTTTTTTTCGGGCTTGAGCCAGGCAGGGCGCACTCGGCCTCGAAGCAGAAGGCTCCCTCCCTCGCCTTTTGGCCTTGGTAATTGAGGCGCCAGATCGCTCTGGTTCCGGCTGTTTCCTGACTCGCGGCGCTAAAGTTCTTCCTAGCATCAAACTCCACCTTTTCTCAGTCCTAGGTCGAGGCCTCTCTTTGGGGTGACACTAGGGCGGAGGTAGAGAGGGCCCTCCGTAATTATCTCTCCTCACGCCCCTCAGCCGTCTTTTCCCCGGAGGATCGATCGGTCCATGGCAGCCCTTTTTCTCCCGAGCGTGCGTTCCCAGACCTGGCTCTGTGTTTCCGGGAGTTTCTCTCCCCCGCGGGGCTGACAGGAGGTGGTGCCTAGGATTCCGCCCAAGGCGGTGCCAAGCGCTGGAAACCTGAATGGCCAAGGATTATAAAGTACTCAGGAATAATAGTAACCAAAGTAGTAACGCAATGGTAGGTAAGAGGAACGTTTCAACCCTAGGGCTGCCAGACCCAGTCGCTGCCACACACTCCACCGCCTCACTCCCCCACCACCGCTTCGGGGTCTGGGGGCCCTGGCCGTCGACCCCCTGAGGGTTAGCAGCGGGTAACTGGGTGCCTATTACAGGCCAGGAGCTTTGCTCTGCGCTGTTACATGCTTGATTTTCCCTAATTCTCCCTCCAACCCGCTCCGCTGAGGTAGGCGCTGTTACTATTCTGCTTTTCACTATGACAAAGCAGAGGCCCAGAGGGATTCCAGAACTGCTGAGAAGTGGCCTGACAGAGATGTGAACCTGGGCTTCTGTTTCACTGAAGGTCCTAGGCTCTTAGACACACACACACACACACACACACACACACACACACACACACACACACACACCCTGCAATCCTGGAACCAGGTGAGGTGGCGGGAAGGATGGGGAGAAGGGGAAGGAGAAAGAGGGGGGGAAGGTCTTGGTGTCCCAAGGAAAAGCTCCAGGGAGGAAGTTTCCTCACAACTTGCAGGAGGATTTCCTACCCACCATAGCATCAATGACACAAAAACTTCTGGCAAAATAGTGAGTTCTCCTTGAGGGGCAAGCAAGAAGACAACCAATATCCATGTTCCCAGGACCCAAGCGCTTCCCTAAAAGACTCTCAGAACAGCCCTATTAGGTGGGTTTGCATGTACAGATGTGGAAACTGAGGCTCAAGGAGGTGAAGGGGCTTGTCTGAGCTCACATAGCTAACTAGTGCCAAAGCAAGGTTAGACCTTAGGCCTTTTGCCTCCAAATCTGGTCCTTTTCCCACTACCCTCATCCATTCTCCAGCAACTACAGGGATTCAAATAGACCAGGTGCTGCCACCCAGCTCACCCAAGTGTAGCCGCACTGGCCTTCTTTCCTTTCTCCCAACATACCAAACCCATTGCCATTGCAGAGCCCTTGCATTTGCTGTTCCCTTTCCTTGGAATGGCTGGCTCTTATCTCTTTTGAGAAGTCCCTGGCCCTCTTACCCTATATCACATCACCCTATTTTCTTCATAGCATTTATCACTCTGTAAAGTTAATTTTCATCTTTCACTTACGGGTGTGCTCAGTGTCTCCCTGTCTAGCATGTAAGCCCCATTTAAGGGGGCAGGGTCTTTGTCTGTCTTGTTCTCAATTGTTGTCCTCAAACCTAGTGCAGTGCTGAATACAGAGTAGGCATTCAATAAAACTTTTTGAATGAATGAATGAGCAAGGTGGTCAGGTGTAGGCCAAATGTCCATGCTGAAAGGAACTATAGAGAAAATTCTGTGGGGAGGGGGTGATGGTTTGCCTATCCTACCAGCCTCGCCATTCCTGAAGTTCTGG
This sequence comes from Bradypus variegatus, assembly GCA_004027775.1. NCBI lineage: Eukaryota > Metazoa > Chordata > Mammalia > Pilosa > Bradypodidae > Bradypus > Bradypus variegatus. The sequence continues at coordinate 17,878 of PVKY010001675.1, read as the reverse complement.
AGGGCTGAAGACAGACACTGGGGGCAGCAGGAATCTCCCTTGGGTCTCTCTTTTGACTGGTGAGGAACTGATATTGGGGATCATGAGGTGTAAGAAGGTGAGTGTCAAGAATACAGGCCCTGAAAGGGGAGGAAAAAAAAAAAGAATACAGGGCCCTAGAACTTGGCAATGGGGGAGGGGGATTTGGATCACAGCAGGGACAAACCCAGCCAGGTTTGATTGGGGGTGGGGTCCGGACCACGCCCTGTCCCTTGACTTCCTACTCTAAAGGGGCTGGACAACACAAATGGGGACAACAACCACCCCTGGCTGTATCACAAGTCGGGGCTATGGCAGGGGAAGGGATGGGACTGAGGAATCGGACCTTCCTCTCAGTTTCTCTCCCTCCTCCTCCCCTCTCCGGCAATTCTGGATTCGGCCACCAGAGGGAGCGGCGGGCCGCGCTGGCTCGAAAACGGGAGCGGTGGGGCGAGTTAAAGGGGGGACTTGGTGGGAGGCCGAGGTCGTGAGGGGCGGCGGACGCAGGTGGCGAGTGCGTCAGGCTGTGCGTGTGCGTTGGTCGGTGACGCGGGAGCTGGCTGGTAGGCGCCGTGCTGGGGCGGTGCTGGGGCGGGGATCTGGGCAAGTCCCTGCGGTCGAGGCTGCACCTGGGAGGGCAGTTTGCGGTACAGGTGTTGGTCAGGAGGGGTGTGTGGTTGGTGGAGGAAGTACAGCTGAGATTTAAGCTAGAATTAGGGGGTCTGGCCTGGATTTGGGGCGGAGACCCTGCGTGAGAAAGGTACCCCAACTCCCCTTGCAGGCCCAAGTCCTGGTGGCACCACACTACATAGCCACGTGGGGCTAACCAGCCTCTCCCCTTCTCTGTACCTCAGTTTTCTCCTTGGGAGAAGAGTCTGTAGACTCACCTGCCCCGTCTGTAGGTGACTTTGAGCTGTCTGTGAGCAGCTTTCTCAGAAAGGGGCTCTCCCACCAACCCTGACCTAGGGGCTTGGCCAGAGCCAAGGGACCTCACATCAGGGACCCCACATCCCTCCAGACTTCTCTGGCACTGGCCTAACCGTCTTTGAGAAAGGGAGAAACAAGCCTCTGCATGCCACAATAGGACTCTGGGATCGCTAGCCCTTTTCTTGACACTGGACCCCCTCCCAGTCTCTTCCTCTCCCCACTAGGTTGGTCCAGCTCCGACCCCCCAGCCTTTCTCTCCTCACCCCCTCCCAGCTCCCTCCCAGCCCCTGGCAGCTGCTCCTGTTTGTTTTCCCAGATTGGTTGTGCTCGGAGCTTCCTGAAGGATAGATGCACAGGTGGCTTTGTTTGCCACCTCAGCACTCTCACTCCTACCCCTCCACACCCACAGTCTCAGCCTTTGGGGATGGGGGTGGATTAGGTAGACATAAAACCAGAACTCCTGGATCTATACTTCAAAGAGACCTCAAGATCTCATAGGGTCCTTGTCACCTTCAGAGACCCTCCATCCTGACGCCCCAGTCCTCTATCTCATAAATGGACTGTCAGATGCCACAGAGAAGCCTCAGCTGCCCCGTCCTTCCCCCCACCCCAAGATTCTACCCAGACACTCATCCCATACAGGCACTGTGAGGTCCCACAGAGAAACCCTCAGATTCAATCCTAAGTTCCCTCAGCGAGGTCCTCAGTTCCCAGCCAGACCCTTCCCCCAAAAGAGGACATGGAGATCCCACAAAGAAACCATCAAATCTAATCCTGTGCTCACACCCAAGTCTCCATCCCAGGCAAAGGCCCCAAGACCCCCAGAGAAGCGACACTCCCTCATAGAGAGCCCCATCCCATCATCAGCCCCTCTTCTCCTACTGCTGGGTGGCTTAGTGGTGTCTGATGGCCAACATCCTCTCTTCCATTTGGCATGCTCCCAACCTTACCCCTCATTTCCCTGGGAAATCATCCAGAGCTTTGGTGGCTGAAGATGCAAATTCTGTGAACAGGATCCTCCCCACCCAGTCTCAGCTGCCTGCCCAGGGACCATCAGCAGCCCCTCCTTTCCAGACTGCGCCTCCACTCTGCCACCCCACCCCACCCCCAGGTCTGGAGCTAGGAACAGGCAGAGGAGCACCTTCCCTGGGGCTATCCAGGTCCCGTCTCCTGGGAGACAGAGATAACATGAGTCCAGAGACCAGCCCGGCTTCCCCAGGGTCTGACAGCTGGGCCCAAAAGAGGTGGGCCTGAGGGGGCTGGGAGCCCCACCCACACAGGCCCTTTGTCCCAGCCCAGTATAAACAGAGCCCATCTTCATTGTCCCTCAGTGGGGATGGAGAACTGGCCACCATCCAGGGAGATGGGAGGCAGCTTGCACCACCACCCACTCGCTCAGACACAAAGCCACAGGCCTCATACAGGGTGGCACGGAGGAAGCACACACATACACATTCACAGGCAGATGGGGAAGCCACCCATGCAGATGCAGGCACATGGACGTGATCCCTTACACATCCCAGGTGAACAGTCTCATTCTAGGGTCCAGTAGACACCCCAACGTCACACTCACTTATGGACAGACATTCGTTCCTTCAGTTATTCCTCAAAGATTTAAAAAGATGCACTATGTGCCAAGTGCTGTGTTGGGTGCATTCATGCACACATGTGCTCATGCATGCTCACAGGTACACATACCCATTCCACAGGCATCTAGAGACCCATCCACCCATGATCATGTATACATGGAAAGATTAAGAGCATAACTCTGGAGTTAGGCTGCATGGATTCAAATCCAAGTTCCACTGCTTATAAATTGGATAAACTTGTACTCTGCTTCTCAAATTTCCCCTCTGTAAAAAGAGAATAATAATAATACTCATAAAGAGCAATTGTGAAGGTTTAAATGCATGTAAAGCCCAGGACCCCAATAAATGTTAGGTGTTGCTGTGGTTGCCGTTATAACTGGCTTTGTTGCATGGTTCCTCCACCTTCTGACTGGGGCTGTGTGGGGTTCGGGAGACTAGTCAGGGCAGCAAGCATGGCCCCGGCATCTGCATCCCCCTTCTCAGCCTGGCTCTGTGCAAGCCAGCCTAGCACCTCTGAGGACAGGGCCCTCTTGTGCCTCACCCCCTTGGAGCCACTCAGCCCTTGATCTCAGTTTTTGAGGGTTGCCGGGGTGTGTCAGAGGAGGGGATCCCACTTTCCTTTGTTCCTGTTCCGGCGTCTGCTCTCCTGGGAAGGATTGTTGGGAGTGGAGCTGGAGACCTGGCTTCTGGTCTGGTGCTTCCCAATCCCCATATGTAGCCTTGGGCCTATCACTCTCCTTGGGGCCTCAGTTTTTTCCCTGTCAACTAACCTGGCTGCTGATTCGGGAGGGCCTCCCAGCCCTGACTCCTGTGATGCCTCAGGAAGCCTCCCTCCCACCCCAGCCCAGCCTCTGTCCCCCTCACTCACCCACCCACCTGGCCCAGCCAGACTGAGGGGGCGAGTTGCTGCAGTCACCATGGGGATTAATCTCCAAGAAGGTCAGCGAGGCTCCGGGAGTGCCTTGCCGGGTGGGGATTAGCACCTGGGTGTGAGCTCCCCCCATCCCAGTGCCTCCACTCCCAGGTTCCCCCACCCTCCCCAGATCCTGAGCAGCCTTCCAGCCCAGAAGTCCGTAGGCTGGGCCAGAATCAGTAGGGTGGGTGGGTGGTGGAGGCAGGACAGGTGCTGCCACTGGAAGGAGGAGAATGGGGTCAGATCCATGCCCCTCACTGCTCACAGCCCCCTGTCCCAAGCCTGAGGCATGCCTCTCTGCTCCTTCGGCCCTTTAATGGGGGGAGATGGGCCTTCCCAGATAGGGGCATCACTCCCCACCTCCAGCCTTGGCTGTCCCCATTTGCAGCTCACGCAAAAGCCATCTCATTCTCCTTGATGGGGGTAATTTCCCAACTCAGTGTGGGGAGGGCTGGAGGCTATTCTCACTTGCCCCTCCCCATGCTCTGAACCCTCCACCTCTGGTTGCCCTGACCTCTAACCCCAAGTCTTCAAATCCCTCCACCTCTCTGGAGTGTACATCTCTCATTAACTCATGCTGTCTCTGTCCCTTGTCTCTCTGTTGTATCTGCTTCTGCCTCTGATTTCTCTCTGTCTACCTCCCAGCTTACTGTCTGGGGGTCTGCAACTCTTTGGGCCCCTTTGTTCTCCCCCGTCTCTGGCTGCATCTTCTGTCTGTATATCTGTCCTTCTGCCTATGTTTTCTGGTCTCTCTCACTCCTCCCCTCTCCATTTCTCTTTCTAGTTCCACCACTATCCGCACTCCAATTGCCCAGTCCCTTTTTCTGTGTCTTCCTCTACCTGTTCCCTTCCCCACCCATGACAGGGATGACAGGAAGCAGGCTCTGGCTTTGAGCAGGAGGGGAGGGGACCGCCTCTCCTCGCACACCAGCTGCTGAGCCCTCCCTCCCCCCCGCCCCCAGTCCCGCACCTGCAGGCCTGCCAGGCGCCTGGAGACTCCGCCCCAGCCAGGCAAGGGAGGAGGGACCTGGAGGAGAGGCTGGAGACCCATTCACAGCCAGGAAATACGGGCCTGGGGTGGGGGTGGGGGCTGTGGGAAGGCCTGGGGAAATTAGGCCCTGGGGGGAGGGGATGGTGGCTGTCTGTCACCAGGGCAGTTCATAGCCCAGGGACTGTTAGGTATGTCTGTAGAGATGGGATGGGGCTGTAGAGATGGGATGGGGCTGGGGGTGGGAGGAGTATCTTTCCAGGGGGAGACCTCTTTGTTGTATAGGCTCAGGAGTAATCCCAGACACAGGGGAGCTCTGGTTCCCTTTTGTGACTGGGGAGAGGAGAGCAGCAGCCCTCAAAGACACAGGGAAGACGTGCCAGCCCCATGCCAGGCCCCTGGCAGGCAAGCATCCAGTGTCAGGCAAGGAGCAAGAGCCCAGAACAGAAGCCTGGTTAGGGAGGCCAGGGTGGGGGACTGCAACACACCCTAGCCTGGGGACCCATGGATCCTTCCCAGCCACTCTCCCAAGCCCAGGAGCTGCTCCACCCAGAGCTCAGATGCAATCCACCCTTGCCCCAGACCTGCCTGGGATCTGTCAGAGTCATCTTGACCCCTCCCCCATCCCTTTCTCTGTGCCAAGGACGCAACAAATCCTGTGGGTCCTGCGGGTAGTTGGGTGAGGAGTGGTGGTGGAGTGGGCGGTGGTGGAGAGAACAGGCCAGCATCTCCAGGAACATCCATTTTGGAGCCGGAAGGGACCTGTGACTCTGGTCCCCCTGGGGGCTGCCTCTGTCTGGAGTGGTAACAGCTCCTCCTTATGATGCTTCCTCACCCTCAGGGGAAACTGAAACCCCTCACTGCTGTCAGAGGAGCCTTTCTTCTGCCCCTGCCTACAACTGGCCCCTCTCACTGGGACTGGCTCAGACTGACCTTAGGCCTGTGTGGAGCCCTTGGTTCTGGGCTTTCCAAACAGGGGGCCAGGGGTGTGGGGAAATCACCTCCCCACCCCATGTCAGACTTTAGCACTGTGGCTAACTGGGAGAGGGGGGCAGTGGGGCTGTCCCAGGTTTGGGTTGTGGCTAGTGATCGGGGACTCCCACATGAACTCAGAGCCACTGAGAGCACCCACACCCCCAGCTGACTGACCCAAGAGGATATAGGATCACAAAATTTGGGGGAAGCCAAGAACTGCTGCACCTGGGGACCTTGTCAGGCAAGGGCAGCCTCCCCCTGTTTGTCCTTTTCAGCCTGACTGTCCATCTCAGACATGGGATGACTGAGAGAGGGACAAGGGAGGTGGCAGGGAGAGAAATCTTAGGATGTCAACACCAAAGTCTCCTAGAACTGTAGTGGCCAGTTTGAGTCTCCATCTTGGTCTTCAGCTCCCCCACCCAGACTTTCAACACTTCACAGTTTCTGCTAGGACCCTTTGGGGGCCTCCATCTTCTGGAGGGCCAGTAAATTCAAAGGAATGGCTAGGAGTCCAGAAACCAGGATATAGGGGCTAGGGAGGCCCTCTCATTGTGCAAATGGAAAAACCAAGGAGAGTTTGGGAAATGACTTGCCCAAGGCCACAGAAGTCGCTGGGACAGAGCCAGACCAGAATCCGGGTTTTCACCTCCGGAAGCCTCCTGTTCCGGGCCACGGCCCCTTTTGCTACCCTGTGGAGCCTGCTCCACAGGGATTACCCGGAATAAGGCCAGGCGGCCCGGGAGCTGCCGGCAGGGCAGGACAGAGCGGGGGCCGGATGGGAGCGGGATCTTTCCTGGGAGCGGCGCACGGACCTCTCCGACACGGATGGCGGCGGCGGCAGGTGCCTGCGTGGCGATCAGGCCGGGCCCCCGGGCAGGTGCTGAGAAGCCGCCCCTGCCTCACGCGAGCCGAACGAACAAAACGCTCAGGTCCGGTTTGTGCGAGGGGCTCGTCGCGGGGCGGGAGCGGAGGGCCCGGGGCCTGGCCGCGGCCCTCGGCGATCGTCTGGTCCTCGTCTTCCCGGAGCTCGGTGCCGAACCGCTCTCCGCCGGCCGCCGCCCTCACCTGCGCGCCTCTGCATCTGACACGTCGGCGGCCGCGGCGGCCACCGCAGGTGCATGTTTGGCCTGCCCCTCCTTTCCTGGCCGCCCTCCACCCGCCTTCTCTGCCCTCTCCGCCCGGTCCGGCCCCGCTTGGCTCAGTCCCCAACCCACGCCCCGGAGCTTGTGCCCGAGTCCGGACTCAGCGGGCTCTTATACTGCCTGTTCAGCCCCCGCCCCTGGACACACACACATACACACACACATGCTCACACCTGTCCAGGCGCTCGTTTGCTCGGAGCAAATATTGACTCAGAGGAGGCGGAGCGCGCCCCAGCCCCCATACCCCTCTCCCCGCCCCCTCCCGGACTCTAGGACCAGAACTCCTTGGAGGCCCCCTGTGGAGGGGGAGGGGCGGTGCCTGGGACCTGGGCGCCTCTGGAACAACACCAGATGTCACTTTTCCGCCCACCTGCCTCTCGGAAGGAGGAGCAGAGGACAGAGGCTGCCCAGCGGGGTGGGTGGGGGGAGCGAGGAAGCGAGTATCCTAAGGAAGGCGGGACATCCCCTGCTGGGGATTCATAATCACGATAGGCATCGCTTAGTAGGGTCTGTAGCCCGCTGTCTAGCGGTGACCTCGACCGGCGACCCACGCCTGGTTCCTCTTCCGCAGCGTGCCTCGGTTTTTCTCCCTTCCCAGCCTCTTAGCACTGAGTCCCGGGAGCCCAGCAGAGGCTGAGAAAGGACTAGCACTGGGGGTACCAGGCCTCAGAACTGGTGAGGGGAAAGAGGAAGGGTGGTGGTTCCATGACGCGGCCACCTGCTGCTCTGACAGTGCCTGGCGCTCCGTCTTGTCTACCCCGCCACGCTGCAGCAAAGGCCAGCCAAGCCCCTCCTGGGGCGCCCTCCACCGGCCAGACCGACTCCAAAGCCCGGCAGTGAGCGGCGAGAACTCTCGCCAGGCTGTGGTGTGGAGTGGCCAGGCGCATTCTTCCAATCCCCGGGTCCCCGCGGGGTCGCTGCTGTCCACTCCGGCAGCTCCCGCCACCCACCCCTCTCAGAGCGCGCGCGCGAATTCTCTGCGGAGAGGAAATAAAATCAAGGTAGACGTGGAAAAAAAAAGACTAGATGCTTTACTGGCGGGTGGAGAGGGAGCCGTTCGTGGCCTAAGGCGGCATGTCCGGGGGTCTGGGCACTGGCGTCCGCGAAGACTTGGTAATGGGCGGCACGACCAGGAGGGGCAGCTCCACTGGCTGCAATACGGAGGGGGTCTGCAGCGGCCGGTCCGGGGTCGAATTCCTGGAAGACAGAAAGCCGCCAGGTTGGGAGTGGGGGAGGCTTCGGGCCGAGCCTGCCTGCCCCTGCAGCCCCCCGCGCCCTTCCGGTGCCGTCCGCTCCTCTGCTGGCCCGGGCGCCCCCACCTGGGCGCGCTGAACGGCGGCAGGGCGATGACGCGCGGCCGCGAGGTGAGCACCACCTCCCCGCGGCTGGCCTCCACCAGGATGTTCTGGATAATGTTCTCCAGCAGCGCCTCCCGCAGGTTGGCGAAGGCCGGGAGCCTGCGGGCGAGACCGGGAAAGGGGAGGGCGGGGGTGGGAAGGGGTCGGGGAAGCGCCAGGATCAGAGCCGCCCGAGTCCGCACTGGAGTTCTCCGCTCACCTCCTTGGTGCCGTAGTGCCAAGTGCTTTACAGAGATTTACATTTATTCCTAGCCTCCCAACACTATAGGGCATCCTTGTTCCAATTTTACAGGTGCCAAAAGTGTGGCTAAGAGAGACCAAGTGGTCAAACCTCATGGTGCAATGAAAAGTGGTGGGATTCGAACCCAGGCAATCATCCTCCACATCCCAGGGTTGGGTTTGGGGAAAGGTAGCCAATGATGTGAGGGTGCAGAAGGAACTGGGTGAGACTAGGGTAACCCAGCAAGGAAAGAAAGTGTCCATAGAGGGGCCCTAGTGCAAAGATGGTGCAAGAAAAGGCCAGACTTGCCTCCCTGCTCTAGAAACCCATTTAGTAACCACCTTCCTGACAGTGGTGTGCTAAATGCTTAACAATCCACTCTCCAAAGGAAAACTATTGAAGGCTCGAGTTTGCCGTCTTCCAGTTCTGTGAACACTGCCACCGAAGCCTTAAGCTCCCAACGGCTGTCACTGAACAGAGTTGTGACAGGTAGCAGCCGACCCAGCATGCCTTTGCCTCCTGGGATCCTTCTGCAAGGACCTACTCCCAACCCTCCCCTGGGACCCTGCTGCTCACCGGCTGATGGCCTCTTTCTCATCCTGTTCTTTCTCCTCCTTCATTATGGCCTTCAGCTTCTGCTCAAACTGCTGTTGCAGGAACTCCTGGGATCCCGGCTGCAGTGTGGGCTCCAACCCAGGCCAGGCCAATTTGTCTTCCTTTTCCCCCATCTCTTTCTCCCTAGATTCCTCCTTGTCTATCTCCTCCTTGTCCATCTCCTCCTCCCCTTCCTCCTCTTCCTCTTCCTCCTCTTCCTCCTCTTCCTCCTCCTCCCTCCATTCCTTCTTCCCCAACCTTGACTTGTCCTCCTCCTTCTCTTTGCCTTTCTTGTCCTCCCAGCTATCAGGAGGCAGAGACAGGACTGGCATCAGGGGCAGGTTCTTCCTGCAGGCCATGGATCTGGCTGACTGCTCATTCCAGAATTGGCAGAAGTATGGCACCTGTTCCACCAGGCTTTTGTCCACAGCCTCATGGAAGTTCTTGTCCTCCAGCAGGCCCCTGGGTGGCAGGGAGAAAGAGAAGGTCTTTGCTGAGGGGTCTCACATCCCCCTCTGGGACCCCGGCTTCATGGCATCCCAAGGGGTGGCTCTTGCATACTGTGTCCACAAGCAGGTGCTAAGTGGAGGAGGGGAGCCTTTGTTCAGCTGCCCCCACACACCCTCTTCAGAGGAAGGCATCTTTGGGCCCCATGGATTCTTGGAGGGGAACATAATATGGTGGTGGAGGACCCAGATGATGAAGGGCAAGAGCCCTGGGAAGACAGAGAACTGGTTCCAAACCTCATCTACCATCCATGGATGGGGCTGATTCTCCATCCTGAGAATCCCCCCAGACAGCTGGTCTGGGTCCACCAGTGGAAGGATTTTGAAAAGAAGCTTCTCTATATATATTTTCCAGGAAGGGAAATGTTGGGACTTCTGGAACTGTGGAGTGGGTGGGGATGAGCTGGAGAGATAGCACTGGAGTGAGGGTCCAGGAGAGGGGCCATTACCTGATGATGGTGGTGAGACAGTCAACCAGGAGCTGCTTCTCCTCCTTGGAGACAGGGGTCCCCTTGCGAGATTCTTCTTGAGAAGTCCCTGACTCCTTCTTCTGGGGCTTCCTCTTTGGCAGCTCCCTGTGGCAGGCCATGACATTCTGAGTGACCTGGGCAGGCCACAGTGCCAGGGGGCATGAGCAATGGTGGTGGCTGCCCAGGTGTGAGGACACAGATGAGTTTGGGGCAGCCTCCAGCCTTAACCCAAATGCAGTGCCTTCCATTACCAAGCTCAACCCTCAGAGGCAGCATAGGGCCTAGAGAGGCTCCAAGTTGGAAAGGGAGGGAATGAGGGCAGAAGGCAGGGTCGGGGGTTGGGAGCTAGTTGGGTTCCCCAGGTGAGCTCTGGTTGTTTTGTCCCCCTTCTCAGAAGGGCCTAAACAGGAAGGGGGGCATCCTGAACCACCACTGTGCTTGCTCCGACTCCTCCCAAGAGTTAGGTGGGCGGCCCCTGTTCTGGCACAGGGAAGGGGCAGTGGGTAGGGGATGGAGAGGCCTGCCTACTCTCCGTGAACTCACAGCTGCAAGAAGTGGCAGGGAAACTCCGAGAAGTTGGCCAGGAAGTAGTCAGTGGCATGGGCGCGAGCAGTGAGGCCCAAGTGGAGCATGCCTGGTGGGGGCAGCTCCGGGCATGGCCAGGCTGACCGCTCCAGTGGGATCTGCCGGTTCCAGCTGGCAGGCTGGTTGGGAGACTTCTGGCTCTTGATGGGGGGCAGCGTCTTCGGAGGGGGAGGCATGGATTATAGGGGCTTGGAGACCGCACTCGCATCACATAGGTATGTGGCCCCACCAACTGGCACTCTCGTCCCTCCCTTTTAGGAGGCTGGGCCAGGGGTTGGAGGTATCTCTGGGAGTGAGCAAGGACCCTCCCAAGTTAGCCCAAGGAGATGCGCCTGGAGTTTTGCCTCACCTTGTACTTCTTCCTGGGTTCACAGGCTGTATAGCATTTCCTCCTCTGTGGAAGCAGAGAGACCCCCACTTAGGATGGTGAGAGGCCCTAGAGAGACTCCCCATTTCCTATCCTTCTTACTGGCCCTGGAGGGCTTGAAGTCAATGGCAGACTCTGCTGCCCTCTTGGTTTTTCCCAACTCCCAGTCATACATTCCTCCAGAACCTTCCCTAGGGATGTGCTGGGCTGGAAGGCAGCCCTTGACATTTTGCCTGAAGACAAGGAGAATCTGGTCACCGAACTGAGGGAAAGAGATGAGATGCCAACACTCATTTGCAGGCTGCCCCAGGGAGCTTAGTCCTTGTGCCCTGGGGCTTTGTGGTTTGGTGACATAAGGAAAGGGCCTCCCTTATTATGACTGAATTCAGAAATCCCTCCTCCCACTCCCCCACGATAATAATCTGCTTTCACAGTTGGGCCTGGAGCTTCAGAGGGGAGCACTGACTCTTGGGGGTTCATTGTGGTGGATCTAGGGGTGATCAGGATGAAAGAAACTCAGAGAGGAACCAAGATGGATGTTTTGTCTGCTGTTTATTGTCGGCCTGAACCCACGAATGTTAACAATCCATGTTTAGTGAACTCTCGCTAGATGCCAGCCACTATTCTACACAGCTTCCAGGTATTCACCCGTTTAAGCCTCAGCAACCGCACAAGGCAGATAATATTTTACTTGCATTAAAACTATTTTTAAAACTTTTATTTTTAATCTTTTTAATAGTCAAATATATACAAAATGGAGAGAACACTACAAAGAACCATTACCCACCCCCACCCAGCTTCAATCATTAGCAACTCAGGGCTGATCTCATTTGTCTGTCCACCTCTGGATTATCCTGGAGCCAATCCTGGCTGCCATATTACCCCATTTTACATTTAAGGGAGCTGAGAGATTAAATCACTTGGCCAACGTCCCGGAGCTACAAGTTGTGAAAGCTGGGAATCAAATCCAGCGGCTCTCTTTTCAGAGCCTGCACCCAAAACTGCAATGCCACAACAGCTCCCATCAGAAGGATGAGCACTGTCCCAATCCACCCCCCATGTCCCTGGGGCCAGCAGAGAGTCAGCGCATATGAAATGCTGGTTGCATGAAGGAAGGAATGGCCAGGCAGCCTTCTGTCCCCAGAGGGTCTCAGGAGAGCTGAGGGGAAGCTCTGCTCTAATGAATGGGAGATCACCTTTGTATGGTGGGCCGGCCAGTTTTGCACACTGGACCACCTTGGGCCATACCCCTGTCCCCTGTGGTGAGGCAGTTAGGAAGATCTGTGATGCCCGAGGCCCACTCAGCACCCCTCCTCACCTGCACTTCCCTGTCAGTGATGGTGAACTCCACCTCCTGCCTGGCCTTCTCCTCCTTCCACGCTTGCAGTTCCCTATGGTACTGCTTCAGGAGTTCTTGCCGGTACACCTGGGGCCCAGCACCAGGAGAGAGGCCACAGTATGGGGGCCCTGCAGCAGCAAGGCCTTGCCCTGGGCCTGCGCTTCCTCCCACCCACCCCCCATGCTTCCAGTGGCCGACCCCTGCCTCTTTCTGGGGATCTGAGGACCTGAGAGCCCACTCCCCCCACCCTCTGCTCCACCCCAGGACATGGGGCTGTGTCTCTGTCCTCCCTTCTGGCTGGAGCTGGTCCCTACCTTGCACAGCAGGTCCACACTGTAAAAGCTGGCATCCACCGAGGCCTTCAGCGTCACCACAAATGGGACTGCCTCTTCAGGAGCCACCTCCCCTATCATGGGACTCACAGACACCTGTTGATTTGGGGAAGGGGCTAGTTTTTGGTACCAGAAAGTGGGGTGCTGCTATGACAAAGACCTGAAAATGTGGAAACAGCTTTGGAATTGGATAATGGATAGAGGCTGGTGAGGCGCTTGATAGAAAAAGCCTAGACTGTTTTGAAGAGAATATTGGTAGAAAGTACTTCCAATGAGGTCTTAAAAGGAAATGGGGAATGTGCTATTGGAAACTGGAGGAAAGGTGATCCCTGTTTTAAAGTGGCAGGGAACTCGGTGAAATTGTTCTGATTTTGGTTGGAAGGCAGAGCTTATAAGCGATGATCTTGGATATTGAGCTGAGATTTCCAAGCTAAGTGTGAAAGATACAGCCTAGAAGGTATGGCCTGGCTTCTTGTCGTGAAACGCGAGAGGAAAGGGATAAGCTGAGAAATGAACTTATAAGCACAACGAAATCAGAAATTGGTAATTTTGAAAACTGTCAGCCCTCCAGTTACTGTGCTCTGAGATAAGGGCCAGAAGTGGCTATATCAGGGATCTCCCTGAGACTTTGTCCTAGAGGACAGGGCTCCATGTGAAGATTTAACTGAACAACACTTTGCCAAGGAGGGTGTGGCTGAACATGGATCTCATCAGCCATTTCAGTGGAAGTCAGGATTGGAAATGCAGTTATCCAGGAAGGATTTGTGAAAAGTTCTATTGTCTGATGGTATGGCCCTGTTTGATCTACATGCAAAGCTGGCAAGTTGTTTGCAAAATTCATATGAGCAGAACCACTGCCAGCTGGGATTGAAAGGAACAGAGAAGGAAAGAACTGAAGGAAGAATGAATTCAAGGGCCGAACCATGGAAGCAAAGGTCTGAAACGAAAAGATCTCCTTGGGCCAAGAGAGTGGGCACACCCAGTGTATAAAAAGGAAGGGTACACCCTTACCCTTGGAGGCCATCTGCCCCAGCATTTGGAAGGGGCAGGGCTTGTGCCCAGTTTTTCAGAGAGAGTGCTGCCACCCCAATGCTCAGAGAGGGTGAGGTCTTTACCCCAGTGTTTGGGGAGAGCGTGGCCACTGCTCAAGCACTTGGAAGGGGTGGGGCTTTTGCTCCATCAGGCCTGGAGGACAAAACACCATTCCACAGATGATTCTTAGACCTTGAAATCTAATGGAGTTTGCCTTGCTGGGTTTCAGACATTTTTGGGACCCATAACACCTGTTTTCCTTCCAATTTCTCCCTTCTGGAATAGAAATATCTATCCTATGACTGTCCCACCATTGTATACTTGAAGCAGACAACTTGTTTTCTGTTTCACAGGTCCACCAGACAGAGGATTTTTGCCCCAGGACAAACCACACCCATAACTTATTTTGATGAGATTTTGTACTTGGCGTTGTTACTGAAATGACTTAAGGCTTTTAGTATGTCATAGAACGAATGTGTTTTACATGTGAGAAGAACATGTCTTTTGTGGTCCAGAGAGCAGATTGTTGGTGATTGAATCATGTCCCCCCATAAAAGGTATGTTCAGGTCCCAATCCCTGGTATGAACCATTTGCAGATAGGACCATTGGAGATGTCACTAGTTAAGGAGGAGGGTGAGCCTCAATCCAATATGGCTGAAGCCCTTATAAGCAAAGGGTGGACTCAGAAAGAGAAGCCAAGTGGCAGCCAGAGGCTGGAAGTCAACAGAACCCAGAAGAGAAAGGAGAAGATGTTGCCATGTACATTGCCCTGTGACAGAAAAGCTGAGAGGAGTCCCAAAGTTTGCCAGCCAGCTAGAAGACACTGACCCCAGGAGATAGCAAGTCTTCTAGCCCCTGAAACTGTGAGCCAATAAATTCCTGTTGTTAAGCCAACCTATTGTATGGTTTTTGTTTTAGCAACTAAGAAACTAAAACAAGGGTCTCTGGAGCTTCACAGGGATGGATGGGATGGGATGGGGTGAGGTGGGGTGAAGTGGAGTGGAGCAGAATGGGGTGGGATGGGTCTGAAGCCTGCTGGAGGTCCTGATTCCATAGGCAAGGAGGACTCTCACCTCCCCGAGGTCTAGAAGTTTCTGCTGCCAAGCAAAGACAATTGTTTCCTTCTTGGAGATGTTATTGAGGAATAGCAGGCGACTGCACTTGCTCTGCACAGGGATGTTTCCCAGGGAGATGTGAGACTGGGACAGGAAGACAGTCTATTGGTAGAGACAACACAGTGGAAACTTTAAGAGGTGAGGAAATAGCTGTAGTGACCACTACCAGTTACAGAGTGCATTTGACAGGCCAGGTACCATGTGAAACATGTTATGGTGCAAGGCTTTCCATGCATTTGATCCTCACAATGGCCCTATGATATAGGTAGCATTATTGTCCCCATTTTACAGGTATGCCTTCAAGGTTCAGAGAGCATAAGTAATTTGCCATGGCCTCTCACATGTACTGGATAAATAAAATCAGACCTTTGCTGTTACCCATGAAAATAGGCCTAGAAGGGCTGACAGAACCCTTAGAGGAGTTAGAAGAGAAGGAACTGAAGCCAGGATAATGTGAGTCTCTGAAGGATGGTTTAAAAACAATGGGTGACCAGCTGTTGACATCTTCTTTGGGCCAAAGCAGAAGTTGTAGGGGTGTCCGGAAAAGCTGAGACCACACAGAAGGGGCACATTTCCTCTGCCCAGACTTTGCCTCCAAGGCATGAGCTTTGTATGGCTCTTTTTGGGTCTCCAGGGCCTACATGGTGCTCCTTCCAGA
This sequence comes from Bradypus variegatus, assembly GCA_004027775.1. Taxonomy (NCBI): domain Eukaryota; kingdom Metazoa; phylum Chordata; class Mammalia; order Pilosa; family Bradypodidae; genus Bradypus; species Bradypus variegatus. Next base: position 2,749 of record PVKY010001675.1, on the reverse strand, counting down.
ATAGGAGTCCAACTAGGGTCTGAGTGGATGGCCAGACAGGTGGGTGTATAATGGATAGTGACTGGATGGAGGGTGCATGGATGGATGGAGAAGCAGATGGGTGGATGGATGGATGGATGGATGGATGGATGGATGGATGGATGGATGAATGGGTATATGGTTATATGGCTTTATAGGTCAATGGATGAATGCAGGGATGGGCAGGTGGATGGATGGGTGGATAGGTATTTGGATGGGTAGATGGATGAATGGGTCAGACCACCCAACAATGAGGAGTGTGTGAACTAAGGGTAGTGTTATTGACCCCAGATGTCTTTCAGCAAAATCCATCTAGGTCCAGGAGAGGGACTCCTCTCTATAAAGATAATGCCTGAATGATCTAGAATGGGAACACTTTTTTCCTACCCTGGCCAATACTCCCATCACAACACTAGAGGGCTGAGCAGAGTGCCATGCAGCAGGTGGTGTAGCCTGAGCAGGAACACCTGTGGGCACTAGGTGGCAGGGTAATCCTCTCATGGAGTGGGTACTGCCTCCTAAATCATGAGGAGGGCTGGTTCCAAGCCTCATTTCTGCAACCCTTCCTTCTCAACACCATCTCATTTCCTCCCCAGCCTCCCCATCCCTCTATTTTGGCCACGTGAGGAAGTTCTCAGCCTTCCTCCTTCCAAGGCTTCACTCTTTCCCAGCTCCGATTCCCTCACCTGTCCAGGAACCATCAGCCTAGAGTATACTGAGCTGTTATCCCATGAGGAGATGTTGTGGAATGGGGCTGTGTCCCCCATGATGTGGGGGTCATAGCCCACTCCCTGGAAGCGGATGAGGGCCGAGTTCCATCCCAGGATGTGTATGGGCACGTCCACCTAGGAAGTTAGCAGGATGGGGGTCAGGGGTGGTCAGAGCAAGGCTTGCAGAGGAAGCCAGTTCCCACTCAGCACCCCATACTATCCCAGGTCACTGCTCACCGTGTAGGTCTTGGCCTCAATGGGTGAGAAGATCCACAAGATCTGAGCAGTTGTGCCTGGCTGGATCTCCCCTTGGGGGTTGAGGCAGCAGAAAATGGGGTGATCAAAATTTTTTTCTTGAATCTGAGACAGGATGTTCGTCTGGATCTCATATGTCACGGGCACCGAGCCACCATTATACAGCTCATAAATCTGCAGGAATAGGAAAATCTCCACACCAACTCGGCAAGGCAATTCAGAGAGCCTGGGATTATGTGTCCACTGTGGGAAGACAGGTTGATCTCCATGATGTTGCCCTGAGAGCCCCCAAAGCTCCCCTAAATACCTCTGGTTTCCCTTATGCCTCGATCACCAAGAAGTATGTAAATCTTTCGTGAAACTATACTTTCAGCCTGTGGCATTTTCAGACAATCTGTAATCCTATTTGCAAAGGAGCAGTTTATTTTATTTGCTCTCACCTTATCTTTGTCAAGTTATAAGGGGACCCGAGTGCCAGTGTCCCTAATGTTGGGATTTAGGGAAATGCCCACCTATGCACCTTCCAGACTTTTCATCATTTTTTAGACCCTCATTCTAACTACCTGTGAGGCTGCCACTTTCCATACCTGCCATTTGAGGCAGCCCTGCTCAAAGGCAGGGAAGGGGGTAGAAGAAAGGTCTGAGATCCCCAAGACTAAGGCCTAAAGTCAAGAATATCCTGGAAGAAACCAGAGATCTTCTGGTCCAATTTCTCATTTTATAGATGAGAAAAATGTAGGCCAAAGAAACTAAAGAGTTTATCAGGACTTAGTCCTGGACCCTCTTCTCATCTCTCTCAACACTCACTTCTGAGTATTCTGATTTTATTTCTCTAGCTTGGACCATCCCTCTGGGCTTCAGACTTTGTATCTAACTTCTATTAGCAAACCCCTCTCGGCTGTCTCGCAGGCATCTCAAACTTGACCCATACCAAACTCTTCCCTCTAAAACCTATCCTCCCCCTTAGTTTTTCTCTTTTTGGCAAGTAGTAGTATATTCTCCAATTAATAAAGAAAACCCTACAGCTTCCCTAGGATTCACATTCCAATTTGTCATCCTTCTTGGAGCAGTGTTTTTAAACTGTTTGAAACCTGCCAGTGAGCAGGTCATGATATCAATTTAGGGGGTCACATCCAGAATTTAAAAAATGGAACAGGAAGGAAAGAGAGATGGAGATAGGGATAGAGAGAGAGAGAGAGAGAGAGAGAGAGAGAGAGAGAGAGGGAGAGAGAATATCAGAGTACTTTGCATGTAGTAGCTTAAGTATTGCTCTGGGATACTTTTGTTTTGGGAGTATGTGCGTGTACATACTGGGTTATAATTTAAACTATAATGGTGTGGTTCAGGGCAGAAGAAGTTTGAGGAACCCTGTGCTGGAGGAAGAAAACCCCACTTTTGCACAGGAACTAGGCTTAGCAAAAAGGCTTAGTACCAGGCAAAGGCAACTAGTGCCTGTCTCCTGGAGTCCTTCCCAGGGGCCCCAACCTGCCAGCCCCACCTTGCAGAGTGAGGGCTCCTGGAGGGCAGGGTCTTTGTCACGCTGTCAAGGGCTGATGCAGAGCTATGCAGAGATCAACACTTAGGACCCTTGGTGACCAAGACGGCATGGAGTACTGACCTGCCGTGGGGGCAGCTTGTCACCAATGGGGACAGGGATGAACTGATGGCTGGTGGAGGTGAAGTGCACATACTTCTGCTCCAACTCCACTGTCACGCCTATGAAATTTAGCTGGAAACAAAAAACCCATGAGTAGACTCCTTCCCTT